>CAJPEX010000725.1:0-13802 GCA_905338405.1 Notodromas monacha
GAATATATTGAATATATTTTTTAACTGGATATTTTTATTTACCTCGGTCTACGGACAACACATCACAGGTTTCATAAAGACAACAATCACACACATAATCCCAAAATAAAATCTTGCATTGTGGAATAAAAACTTGCTTCCAAAAAGAAATAAAATATGACCAAAGAAAACGTGCTTCATTGCATATGGTGCAACTCACAATGTGCAATATTCCAAAGCAAGTCTGCAAATTTTGGACAAACATTGCCAGGTTTTAAATTGAGGCTAAATATGTTAGCTAAATTTTCTCTGATATTATACAAATTGATCCAACTAACAAACCTTGAGATATTCTCACTTTTCTGAAGCTAACTTTTTCTTTGGTGATGAGAATCTGGAAAGGAAAACTTTCATGTCAGATTCTTATTTCACCGATACACGAGCATTTGGTGCAATCACTGACTTCGAAAGCCTTGTTCACTAATGCAGGAATGAATTCATTTCTGCAACACACAAAAATGAGAGATGTAACTGGAACAACCTCGAAAAGGTTGACGATCTGTGGAATTAAAATTTGTACATTCTACATTACTTCTGGCCAAGTATCAGCCTTTCAGCCAACGTCGAAAAAGCTACTCTTGGCAGGAAATATTTTATGTCGTATATACGCGGGCAATATTTTTTTCGTACGGAATTTATTTTTGTTGGTTGAAAAGGAGGTGCAAGTAGAAGGATTCATGAGAATTGCGGGTTTTTAATTCATGGCCCTATCAAGAAGTCAAGGCAGTGCTTGAGTTCTTTTTTGTTTTGCGTTCTTTTTTTTTTTTTTGATGCCTGTAGTTTGAACAGTTTGGGGTATCGACCCAGCGCAGGGAAAGATACTCCACCTGACTTCGGCCTCCCTTTCATATAGTCATGCAATGTTCTTTTTTACTTTTTTCTCTCGCAATAGAACGGAAAATTTCCTTCCGTACTTATATTTATATCTTCAATTTGACGTGTGTGCGTGCCTTCGAGAGACAGGGAAGGAAAATTTCATGCAGATTCGCGTTGGTGGGGTGGAATTTTGAGGTGATTCTGCCCTCGAAATGGACCAATTCGGACCGCATCGATCCAATTTTTCTGCGTTAGTCGGAATCTCTTGGGAATCTTTTGAAGACTATGACTCGGGTTCACGCGTTTTTTGCAGGTTTAGGAAATGTTGAACTTGCTATTATCTGAAAATCGCGGGGTTTTTTTTCGTGAATCCGTAGGAGAGGTGGATGTCTGCTCTCGGAGGTTGGACAATTTCTTCCTTTTTTTCTCTGAGTCTTTAAATTGAACATGGGACGATAGAAATTTTGTGATTCTTCCAAGAAGTGATCATGATAATTAACTACCTCAGGCTTTTTTTTTACTTCTTTTCTCTGCAATGAAAAATTGCAAACGGACACTAAGTCATCCATCATCGTCTCTTTTTGACGTTGAATCTAGAGTTAATCTTCCACAAATTGTTGTGATGTCTGAGTTCATTCAAGTTTCTCAAAAAGCAAACCCAAGCCCTCTTCACAGATGCCACTTGAAAAAAAATTGTAATTGAATATAATTGAGTTTCTAGTTTTAAAATTCCACTATGAATTTAAAAAAAATTGACCAGCACTAGACTTTTTGACGTACTTCCAGTCGCTACAGAAGTAGGAGAAAAAATTATCTTGCATCGAAATCTTAAAATGCTGTATTGCACCGCACAGTATGGGACTTCAGAATGTCATCCTTGGAAGTTGAAAATTTTCGAAGTTCAAAATTGAGCTGTACACGTATTTAACGGAATATCACGAGTATTTTTCGGTTTTTAAAGAAATTTTATCTTGGGATTTTAATTCAAATTAATTTCTATGTGATCAAAGATTATTTGAAACTTCGGATCTTTTTCAAACTTCACGCGATTTTCTTCATGGAATGTGGGCCGTTATTGATCTTCAGGTCACTGCTGGTGTACGTTAATTTTGACGGGTTTATGATAGCTTGGAATTCTGCTTTGCTAATGAAACTTTTCCTTATACAGTAGAATATTGTGCTGAAAAAGTGTCAAAAAATAAACTTCAAAGCAGTTTTCGTCGACTTGTCCAGTATATTTTCCGAACTACACGCCAGAGAATCAGGACTCCGCTCTTCCTGCATAAACTGCACCCAACAACAACAACAAAAAGAGAAGGTCAAATTCGGTGATATTCGGAACGACGACACGTTTTGCATCAGCTGTAACCTTGGGCCTATAGACTGAAAAAAAAAACCGGCTGCATATGCAGCAGCAGCAGCAGCATGTGCCGACATTTCCCGTGCTACATCTCGTCGCTGCAATGACGACATGGACGACGACGACGACGACGACGAGGCTTGCATATCCCCCGACATCGGCGCCATCCGTCGCCTGTCGTTCGCTGTGCTCCCCGCGAGGATAATAACTGCTATTTCCCCCCGAACGGCTCTTGCAGCTGGAACCATCAGACGACCGAAACGTGCCCTTTTCCCTGAGCTCACATAACCCCTGTACCCCGAGGCTTCAACGGGGGGTCCCAAAAATGCTAACCCACTTGATATGTGCACTGCTGGGACCGAGGAATACGTCGGGTAAATTTTTTTTTTCTCGCAATAAAACGTTGAGCTAATAAACCAGGTGGGACCGTTTTCACTCGTTGAATCAGAATGAGCGTGCGTATGTATACGTACGGATTTTCCCGTGGTCGAAATATCGGACGAGACTTCACCTTGAATATACGATGAATCATTGAAGTTTCTGTACTTCTGTCATCACAATTGAGTTGTGAAGAATTTCGATCTGTTTGCTTTAATAGCAGCATTTGTGCATAATGATTAAAAAGAAGAATCGTCCCGGGAGAAAAATGATGGGTGGAGGGTATTTCACAAAATAGGGTATCCAGACAATTGACTACTCGATCGTCTAGCAGATGAAGTTGGAATCAGTAAATTCATGAAAAACAAAAATTCCGCTTCGAAAATAAGGTTTATTCAAGTTTTATGCAGTAGACGATTCTAGTGATTAAAATCTTGTAGATTAAGCTAAATTGCTTCCCACGATCATCACAGAATGGAAAAGATCATGAAACAGTAGTATGAGGAGCGAGGAATTTTTTTTTTTCAACAAAATGAGATATATTTTTCAAGCAACGGATTTTTCTGAGAAATTTTTTAACGGTGATCAAGATTTTTGCATTTTTCGATGGCATTATTCGTGTGCACAATTAAGCTGGAGAATAATTTTAATTTTATTTTAGCATTTTTTTCGAAATTATTTCATATGAAAATACTTATTACGATGAGAAAATTCAACTTCGGATTCCGCAAGCGTTATTCCAAATCTTATTTCTTCATCGTTAATAGTCATGAGAATTTTTCATGCATATGGCAACTTCCACCAATAATGCAAAATTTCGATTTATTCATCCATCTTACCTAAGGTTCATTCTTTTTGAGTATAAATTGCGCAAGCGGAAATACAAATTCCACGCATTCATCAAGCTGCAAACTTGCGGAAAATTCAGCACTCGCAGACGTGAGGGAAGAGGAAACTGGTCGATGAAAATTGTTGCGACTGACTGGCTTCTGCTTCATATAACCGCGAGGAAGTCGATAAGCAAGGTCTTCATTGGCGTGAAAAATTGTGCTTCGCTGAAGGGTACAATATTCATGAATCTTCGTCGATGGGTCTATACCGAGTCCCGCATGCAATCCGGATTTCCCCATTTATTCTTCCTTTCAAACTACGTTGTTCGGCAGAAAGGAAAGAAATATTGAGCTTATCGTCTGAATCCCACACTCCCCTGAGCGATTTCCCCCCGAATGATGGAGAAACAGGATCAACAGCACTCAGCAGTATATTTTTTTCTGATGTACTATATTGATAAACGTGTAATTTTGTTTAGCATTCTGTGTCCTAGTCAAAATCCGAGTGCAAACGAGTTCGCATATTTTTCGCATCAACAATCTAACTTCTATAGTATTTCTCCGACTGGAATAATTCCGTCTTTTTCCGTCTTACTGAACGACGAGAATACGCGTGAATTGTTCGCCTGGAAATGTGGAAGGGCATGGGTTATGTAACTTGACAAGCTTATGGATGAGATGAAGATAAACACGTAATGAGTCAGTTCTTTTTTTTCTTTGAGCACTCAGTATTGAGCCAAGGAAAAGCGTGCTTGAGGGTTAACCTCCATGGCTTGATGATTTTATTACCCTACTACCACGCATGTCACGACGTTGCCATGTCACTCCAACGAATCCCTCACATAAAGCCCGGGGATTTCGCTTTTTGCCCTCCAATTAGCATCAGATCTAGGGTAATCTCTGAGTAATTCTGTGTCCTGGCTCGGGTGCAAGTTCTGAACCCAACTGCGCATCCGGACAGCTGTGCACCACCTGGTTCTTTGTCATCGGGACAACTCAGCGCAATACCCAACTCAGTGTGAGCCTATATGAGTTGACTAATGTTATTCGATTGCCAACTTTTATTGCGATTCTCAGCAAACGGGACAAAATTCTTGCACGTTATTTTCGCCGTTGTCGCAGGAGATTCAATGCTAACAATCTTTGCGTTTGCAATTTTTAACTGTGTTACAGAAACATTCAGAGGTGAAATATTGATATAGCAAGCTTTCAGAGACCTCACAAAAATGTGTTATTGGTAAATATTCGGTTTTTACTGCAAACGCAGATTAATTCTTCAAAATATGTGATATCCTAACCATGTCAAATTCTTGAAGAAAATAACGGTTTCCCAGCATTTTACGCCATAAGATTTGCAGCCGCCAAATCAGCGCCAAATTTTCCCGAGTACAGATTTAAACATTCTCCGTGTAGCATTTGTGGAGTGATCTGTGGTTTTTCAAATGAGATGGTTAACCCTTCAGAATTAATCTTTGCGAAAGCAGAAAAAAATCGGAGCAAAAAAAATCACTAGAGATTGTAGAAGGAATATTGAGGAACCCTCCCGAAAGTAAATTTGCCGTAATATTTATTTAAAATTGGCCTCTACAGATTTCATATCGATAATTCTGTGGATTTTATGCCGAAACCTTTGAAAATTTCATAGGGAATACTGTACTGTACTTGGCTTTTCAAAAATTCGCTGTTATGGAATTTCTCTTTTATACGGCCATGTCTTCCTTTTGCTGACATTGAAAAAAAAAAAAACTTGCAGACCTTCATCCAAGCGCCGGAGGTGAATTGATGCCATATGAAAGTTTAACTGATGAAGGAACAAAAAGACTCAGCAAGCACGAAGCCTATGTGTAGCTGTCCACAGAGTTTCAGGTTTTTTTTGAGAATAAATCGCCGGCGCGAAAAAAAAATTTGACGTTAAATTCCGTCACCGAATTCAAGTCCTTGCTGCAGAGAAAACTCTTGTTAGGTTTCAGCTCGAAAAAAAACAACCTGCCTCCTTCCATATGGCCCTGGCTTAATTGCTGGTCATAAAAAGGTTCGAAGAAACAGTGGCAGGAAATATCTTCAGCTCCGCTTCCTCTAGCACTTCTGAGCAAATAAATGTTGGGAAAGTTTCTGCTTCCGGACATTATATATAACTATAGAAGCGAGGAATAGGATCTTTGAAAACAACCGAAAATCGGTTCACTGTATATATGAGCCGGCTCAATTTCTGGGGCATAAGGAAGTCTCGAAACTGAAGGAACACTCGGGAAAATGAACCAGGCGGGAACCGCATCTCAGAGAAACAAATGACATCCTGTCACAATTGGTGTAAGCAAAATATCAGAACCTAATGTTCTCCCGGGAAAAGGTTCTGAGAAAATTCTGTAAGCAAAACCTCCTCCATTCCCCCAAAAAAAATTTTTTGAGAAATATCTTTCACAGAACATTCGGCAATCAACGAGATGTCTCTCAATAAAATCTAAAAAAAAATACGCTGCTCAAATTTTCTCGGTTTATTTTAAAATTGTTCTGTCAATTGAAAAAGTTATCTTCCGTGAAGCATTTTTTATGTCAATACTGTTGCAAAAAATAAATGGCTGTAGTCAATTTGTCACACAAAATCAGAGAACCCAAATTCTTGGGGAAATCCTTTTCATTTATCTTTGTGAGAACCAAGGAAGATATTTTTTCTCAAATTTCTTTCATGTTTTTTACTGCTAAAATCCAGTTGCCTTTTTTTTGTCCTTGGAAGACAGTTTTCCTGTTTTCCAAATCTGTTTGAAAACTTCATTTCTGCCCAAGCTCTCGTGTGTGACACTCGAGCAATTTTTGCAAATATTTGTGTTTATTTTTGACAACAACCTTATAATAGGGTGAATTTTTTCCCCGGTTGTGGCCCGACCAAATTCCGTCATTTTATTTTTTATTCTTAAAATTCAAACGTTTGAATCTTAACTCAATTTCTAAAATTCTATCTTGTCTGGAATTCATTCCTGAAAAATACCGGCAAACTAATGTGCCACACATTCAACGATTCTGCGTCGGGAATTGCCCAATATTCCTCTCTGTTCAGCTGTCCATCAATGCCGCTCATGCAGTTGTGCAGTCACAATAATTTTAATTGGTAACCCTACCATATTCTTTCAGAGTTTTCTTTATTCTTGACAATTTTTCTAGGCCTCTCTGCCTGAAGAAACTCGACACGACACCGGGGAGTTGTACAGGAAATTGTCGCTGAGCGATTTGAGGCGGGAGGTGCACGTTTTTGATTGGGACACATACTTCAATGCTTCGCTATTCATCAAGATCGATGAGGATGAGCCGATCGTGACGTACTCACTGCCCTATTTGCAGAGGATGAGCAAGATCATTAGCAAGACTGACAGACGGTGAATAGCATTTTCCTCTTCCATTTGTCAAGTTACGGTTGAAGTGGTAACCTAATTGCCGAATCGTGGAAAAGCTCAGAGCCCCATAAAACTTCGTCACATTCAACGTGACACATCGAGTCTATTGATTTCTTCGAAATACTCTATATCAATTATTACCACGTGCGAATAAAGCCATTTTAAAGCGATGAAAGGCGAGCCTAATATTTTAGGAAACATGTACACTCGTATTTGAGTTTTGGTGAGAAATTTCAAATAGGGCCGTCATTTTTCCATGTAACGCAATCCTTGCGGTGTTTTCTGAGTGATCAACTGATTTGAATCATCATTCTAGTTTTTATCATAAGAAATTATTAAATAAAATTAGGAAGAGCAACTTTTTGTCTCCGATTTCAATGCAACTTTTTTGAAGAAAATTATCTTCTCATCCGTTTTCAATTGATCTCAATGTGATTCTAATCCAAGCAATACCAAACGTAAATTTCTACATGCATAATTTTGATTCAAATATATTAATCTAAAAAATTAGAAATAGCAGATATTCGTATCGGCTATGCCTCAAAATCCGACGATAAGAAAAATTATTTCTCAACCGTTCTCATCTGAACCTAATTTTACGCGTGATCCAATGTTGAAGATACATTATTTGTCTGCGTAAAATGTTCATCAAAATGAATAACAGTATCGCACAGGGTTAGAAAATGGGAAAAAATCCGTCTCCACCCGACATTTCGACGTTCAAGAAAATCTTCTCTCGCCGTTCTCATTTGAAACGAATTTTACGCGTAATCCAAAAATTGTTATGTGTGACTAATTTGTATGAAAATAATTTACAGTATTGTACATAATTATGAAAGGAAACCTTTTTTGTCTCCGCCTAAAATTTCGGCAGTAAATGAAATTTTCGCTAAACCGTTCTCACGTGATAAAGCTAATTTTACGCGTAATCCGAATAATGTCGAAGAAATTCGTCTGCGCCAAATGTTTATCGAAATGAATTACAGTAATGTACGGACTTCGGAAAGGGAAAATTTTCGTCTTCGCCCAGAATGTCTACAGCAAATAAAATGTCTCGTCCAACCGTGTTCATCTGAACAAAAGTCAGCGCGTCATATTCTTCCAAACAATTCCCAAATCTGAATGTTGGAGCGTAGCCAGCAGAGAGTGCTAAAATCAAAGTCAGTCTACATATGATTGAGCTTTTCTTTGAAATTCGCGTCATTCGGTTCGGAACAGGATCGTGCACAATCTGGTCGTCTGGCACCTGATCAAGGAGCTGATGGGCGTGATGCCAGACGGCTACCAGGAAGTGCTGGCGGAATTCAAAAGATCTTTGCTGGGGATCAATGCCCATAGGGGACTCTGGAAGACCTGCGTGGACATCACCAACAAACGCATGGGCATGGCTGTCGGGGCCATGTACATCCGAGAGACCTTCAATCATCAAAGCAAAGTTAGAATTTTGTTTCACAATTACTGTACTACAAGCATTAAGCGTAGAAACCTAGAATAACCGGGATATAAGATCATTATTCAGGGATCCGAGTGAACTTCACCGAGTTCGCAATTCATCGCAAAGAAACGATGGATTATTCAGCGATGCTTGGGAATTCTCATGAAGTGCCTTCGGGTTTCCTCGTTATTATCTTTTTTCCTTCGCTGAAGCTAATACTGTACGTCGGATTTTTCAAGGAAATTTGGAGGATTATGGATTCTATGCAGTAATTCTGACCAGGCTTATATTTTTGGCAGTAACTTAAAAGTCCGAATTTTAAGCGTAATCCGAACAAGAACTAGCGTAGTTCTCTGTGTCTAATTTTTATTGAAACAAATTACTTCAATGTAGAGAATTAGATAAAAGAACATTTTCTTTTCCACCCCAAATTTCGAAAGCTGAGAATTTTTTTGAGGTATCCTAAGCAAACCTCCCCGAGTTTTGAATTCATCGCGAGACAAAAAAAAGATTATTTCGATCATGAATCGAAATTCTAATAAATTTCTTCGGTTTCTCTCGTAATTAGTCATTTTCTTTCAGGATTCATAAAGTATACTCAAGCTAGTTACAGTACTGTAAATTTTATTTTCCAATAAATACGGAGTGATTTGGATACGACTCTGCAGTTTTTCTGCAGTATTTCTGCAGCGGGGGCTTATATTTTTGGCAATAATTTAAAAGTTATGAATGCGAAGGATTTGATTCTGCAGGTATCCGAGTAAACCTCCGCGAATTTGTAGTTCAGCGCGAGAAAACAATAGTTTTTTTCAGTATTAAATGGAAATTTTGATGAATATCTTTTTTTTTTCCTCGTGACCAGCATTTTTTCTTCGGGATGCATTGCTTACTCAAGTTAAAAGTTCACACTTCATTTTTTCAAAGGAATTTCTGTAGAATTTTTGGAAACTGTGCAGTATTAGTGAGCGAGCTTATATACCTCTGACAATAATTTATAAGCTGGAAATATATTCCAAAACACAGGTTTTAAAAATCGCTGATGCTTCCTCTTGTTTTTATTCAAGTAAATTATGAATGCAGCAAGTTATCGAAGCCGTTTCGAAAGTGTGAAAGGTATACATTTTTCAACCACATTGGCAAGATTTGCAGTCCGATTCCAACTACAGGAAGTGAAGAATTCAGGTCACAATCATGCGTTTCATTACGATGATGATACTGAACAGCGCATGAAGGTTTAACGCCGTTTTATTTCTCATCATTTATCAGTATAAACTGCTTCTGATCACACTTATGTGAATAAAGACAGTTCTCGTTTTTCGCGCCTTTGCATGATTCGCCAGAAATAAGGCAGGAATTACAGTATTTTTTCATAACGTTTTTCTACTCAAATACTGTAGTAAAATCAAACGGTCTTCAATCGAATTCCATCAAAACTATACGAAAATTCGTTGGCGAAATTGATGGCAGGGAAACGACTTTGCAATGACGTCTGGGAATTTTCGAGTCTTGATGTGAGTTAATTTTTAAAATGCTGTACATTCCTGTTTTTTTTCTGAGATGCCAAGTTAGTAAGGTACTAATTTTTGAACCTGCATTAACGGACGTATTATATCCACGAATTCCACAAAAGCCGAGCCGTGAAACACGGCCTTGCTGTTGGTTCAACCCAAGTATTTCAGTTGCTTCCCTCACGTGATGTGTCTTATTCGCAGTGCAAATCCGGTTAAGCCGGGACAGGATAATCTAATATGACTCTGTTTGACAGGAAACAGCTCTGGAGATGATCCATACCCTAAGGGAGGCCTTTAACGAGCTCCTGGAAGACAATATTTGGATGGACGACGAGACACGCCGAGTGGCCAGAGAAAAAGCAGATGCCATGAATGAACGCATCGGTTATCCAGACATGCTTGAAAACAAACACGAGCTACCTTTAACGAGCTCCTGGAAGACAATATTTGGATGGACGACGAGACACGCCGAGTGGCCAGAGAAAAAGCAGATGCCATGAATGAACGCATCGGTTATCCAGACATGCTTGAAAACAAACACGAGCTAGAAGCAGAATTTCACGACGTGAGTCATCGAAATTTTAATTCTTTCACTATAATTAACGTGTTGAAAACACATCTGCACTGAACAGAAATTAAGTGTAAAACCCTTTTCTGTTTTACGTCAATGCGACCCTGTTCCATCGTTTTCATGTATATAAAAAAAAAGAAGAAGAAAAAGTGGTCATTCTTACGAATCTTACCCAGCAACTCCTGAACCCCATTTTCTATGATTGATTGATTTTCCAAATCTAAGCGTTCACAAGGTTCAAAAAATCCCCCCCCCCCCATAAAAAGGAAAATAATTCACTATATGCCTATTAAAAGAAAATATATCCCAGTAAATACGAATGCATGAATGATGAGTTGCTATTATTTTTATGGCAAAATTCACAGAACAAAGGAATCACTGAGTAAAAATTGAACCACAATTTATACAGCCGCCTAAGTAGGACTTCTTTGGTATGGACCTCTAACCTTGGCTCCTGGCTTTCAAGCTTAAATTCAATCTTTGAACTGGGGAACAACACAAGGCCAGGGGAAAAAAAAGGGAGCCTTGAAGATTCAATTTTTCCATTTCCAAGTAAAATGTTTCTGTGGAAAAAAAATTAAAAATTCCAGGATTTTTCCTGACTTCGCCCTCCACATTGTTCTTAGGTTGGTGTCCTTTGAGAGACGAAAATTTTGTAAATGATACTCCAGTGACTTGACTTGAAATGATTGAAAAGCATAATCAGCAGTGACATCTACCAAAATGTAGATGCTTGACTGAAATTTAGTTGAAGTGCCGAAAATTTATTTTAAGGATACCGATGTTTGACATAGTCTCCCGTGAAGTCAATTCCTTGTAAAATTATAGACAATGTACTAAATCTTTGTAGGCGGAGATACGTCTAATTTCCTGTGAAAAATAAAATTATGCAAGTGATACTTGACAATTTGAAATGATTCGAAGGTGTCTGTCAGCGACATCTGCCAAAATTTAGACGCTTGACTAAAGCTTAGTGGAGCGACCAAGCGTCGAAAATTCATTTCGTGGATACCAATCTTCGACATATTGTCTCACATGAAGTCAATGCCAGAAAAAAATTGACGGTGTAGTAAATCGTTTTAAACAGATATCGAGTCTGCGGCACATGCTTGCATTTCTATATATATAGTAATCGATTCAAGGAAGCAGAGCCGCATCGATTTGTTGACGAGTCAAGCTCGTCGTGTGCATGTGGCAATGCGAGTGCCGTTGTTTATCAGATACTGATAATCTTTCGCATTTTTCTCCCACCATTTTTTTTCTCTTTTATGTTTTCGCGCAGTTAGACGTGCACCCGTCGAAATTCCTCGGGAACATATTCGCAGCGATGCGATACGAGGGTCATCGGATAATGAAGAAATTGCGAGAGCCGGTTCGGAAAGATCGATGGTCGACGTTGCCGGCTGTCGTCAACGCCTTCTACGACCCGCACAAAAACGACATCGGTAATTCCTATATAGGGAAATACAGAAGCATTAACCATCCCGAAGCATTCGTCAGAATTGTAGTTACTTGTCGCATTTATATTCGAAATGAATACCCCTGACAGGTAAAGCGGGGATTATCGTGTGATTACTCCTGGCTCTTGACCACTTATTATTTTCACGCTTCAGAGTTCATGATTATTGCCGCCTACTTATACCTTCATCGTAAGGATACATACATACGGTGTTTTGTTTTTTACGAATGCATGAAAAATGACTTCGAAGTGCTGTCTCATGTACTAATTTTCACGCTTCAGAGTTAATGATTATTGCCGCCTACTTATACCTTCATCGTAAGGATACATACATACGGTGTTTTGTTTTTTACGAATGCATGAAAAATGACTTCGAAGTGCTGTCTCATGTACTACAGTGCAAATAACTTCCAGCGCTATTGTGGGTTAAGTTTAAAGCATGATGGGAAGGATCTGTGAATTTAATTATTGAATTAAAATTGTGGATAAGTTACCGCCATGATGACCGTTTTCTTCATGAACTATTAAGGTTTTACAACGCGAAAGAACTGGAAATAGGTCTGAGGGTTTCACGTGCAAAAGCTTTTAAGATTCAGAATTCCAACTTTATTTCTATTCTTTCTTCTAATGGACATTTAAAATCCAATTTGAAAATGAAAGGGGTATTGCTTTAATTTAGTCACGTCCGCACCTCATGAAATCTTTGAATTTGATTAACTTTGTTGAAAACGGAATTCAAGAGAACTGAAACGTAAACGTGTTCTGGGCTCTTCGATATTCTCGAAATTGGTGTCCAGGAAAATTTTCCATCGTTTAATTCATGTAGGAAAGTAATATTTCCGCGTAGACTCTTTAAAAATGGTGACTCGAGACAAAAAATTTTGATAGATGGATCAAGAAAAACTTTCAAACTTGTCTAAATAAGTTTGAAGGTTACCCCTTCAAACCAGCTTTTTTCGTCACTTTTCATTACGTTCGTCCAACCTTCCGCTATATAAACAAATTCTGCTTGTTCTTATACTTGCCAGATATTGATTCAAGATTTTTGAAGTTCCAACAACGTCAAAAAAGAAAAAAATGTCTTCTCATTGATTCGCTGACAAGCGTAAATGTTTGGCTTTGATGATCATCTCAGCGTATACATGAAGACCCTCTGACCTTTTCTTCTCACCAGAGAAAACTAATTTTTCCGAAATTTTCCGCCTGGAACAAGATCAACACGTACTCTGTTTTCCGATATTTCTGACTGCCTCTGGCCATGTGTTGACGTAATTCGATTGACTTGTTTTCTTTGAATAGGTCTCGGTCCAATTTATGGACTCGTATCTCATCTGAACATCCGGCTTTAGACCTACTCAATTCATGAATCCTTGAAAATCAAGTTGAATATTTAAAAAAAATTTTCTGTATTTCCGCTGAAATCAGGTCTAGCAGGATCTCATATTTTTGCCGCTTTTCTATCAGAAACGACATCAGATCAGGGCAAATTTTTATTCCATGTGAATGGTCCACTCACTACTGTATAAAAATTCATGCCTGTAGCACATCATCGGATGGAAATGTGTCAAAAATTCCAAGTCAATGTATGGATAGCTGCAAAATATTGCTTACCAGCACTTTTGGTTCACGTAACGAATGAAAAATTCACAAATACATCAAATCATATTTAAAAATGTGATTCAGATTTTTCATTGCTGGAAATACTCTTAAAACGTCAATATATGACTTTTTGTGAAGTTACTACACCCTAACTAAATTCTCTTCACTGCGAATACTGACCCATATCTACGTACCAGGATCCCCCACCCTCAGAACCCATCTAAACCTCGCGGGAGCAACAGCTACCGCGGGGATACCCCTCGCGGAGGGTAGTCAACCTTAGACTTTCGTACAAATGTGTACAAATTCAGGCTGATATACCTTTCGTGAGACTAGAAAACCAGTGATCAAAATATATATCTATACTTTCAGAAAAAAACAGAAGGCAAGAAAAAAAAAAAAAAAAAAAAAAAAA
>CAJPEX010000725.1:14298-84234 GCA_905338405.1 Notodromas monacha
TTTTTTTTCTCTTTTATGTTTTCGCGCAGTTAGACGTGCACCCGTCGAAATTCTTGGGGAACATATTCGCAGCGATGCGATACGAGGGTCATCGGATAATGAAGAAATTGCGAGAGCCGGTTCGGAAAGATCGATGGTCGACGTTGCCGGCTGTCGTCAACGCCTTCTACGACCCGCACAAAAACGACATCGGTAATTCCTATATAGGGAAATACAGAAGCATTAACCATCCCGAAGCATTCGTCAGAATTGTAGTTACTTGTCGCATTTATATTCGAAATGAATACCCCTGACAGGTAAAGCGGGGATTATCGTGTGATTACTCCTGGCTCTTGACCACTTATTATTTTCACGCTTCAGAGTTCATGATTATTGCCGCCTACTTATACCTTCATCGTAAGGATACATACATACGGTGTTTTGTTTTTTACGAATGCATGAAAAATGACTTCGAAGTGCTGTCTCATGTACTAAAGTGCAAATAACTTCCAGCTATTGTGGGTTAAGTTTAAAGCCTGGGAAGGATCTGTGAATTTAATTATTGAATTAAAATTGTGGATAAGTTACCGCCATGATGACCGTTTTCTTCATGAACTATTAAGGTTTTACAACACGAAAGAACTGGAAATAGGTCTGAGGGTTTCAAGTGCAAAAGCTTTTAAGATTCAGAATTCCAACTTTATTTCTATTCTTTCTTCTAATGGACATTTAAAATCCAATTTGAAAATGAAAGGGGTATTGCTTTAATTTAGTCACGTCCGCACCCCATGAAATCTTTTAATTTGATTAACTTTGTTGAAAACGGAATTGAAGAGAACTGAAACGTAAACGTGTTCTGGGCTCTTCGATATTCTCGAAATTGGTGTCCAGGAAAATTTTCCATCTTTTAATTTATGTGTGGAAAGTAATATTTCCGCGTAGACTCTTTAAAAATGATGACTCGAGACACAAAATTTTGATAAATGGATCAAGAAAAACTTTCAAACTTGTCTAAATAAGTTTGAAGGTTACCCCGTGAATTGACCGCAGCTTTTTTTCGTCACTTTTCATTACGTTCGTCCAACCTTTCGGTAAATAAACAAATTCTGCTTGTTCTTATACTTGCCAGATATTGATTCGAAATTTTTGAAGATCCAACAACGTCAAAATAGAAAAATGTCTTCTCATTGATTCACTGGCAAGCGTAAATGTTTGGCTTTGTTGATCATCTCAGCGTATATATGAAGACCCTCTGACCTTTTCTTCTCACCAGAGAAAACTAATTTTTCCGGAATTTTCCGCCTGGAACAAGATCAACACGTTCTGTTTTCCGATATTTCTGACTGCCTCTGGCCATGTGTTGACGTAATTCGATTGACTTGTTTTCTTTGAATAGGTCTCGGTCCAATTTATGGACTCCTATCTCACCTGAACATCTGGCTTTAGACCCTGTAACTCAATTCATGAATCCTTGAAAATCAAGTTGAATATTTTTTAAAATCTACTGTATTGCCGCTGAAATCAGGTCTAGCAGGATCTTATATTTTTGACGCTTTTCTATCTGAAACGACATCAGATCAGGGTAAATTTTTATTCCATGTGAATGGAATACTGTATAAAAATCCATGCCTGTAGCACATCATCGGATGGAAATGTGTCAAAAATTCCAAGTCAATGTATGGATAGCTGCAAAATATTGCTTACCAGCTCTTTTGGTTCACGTAACGAATGAAAAATTCACAAATACATCAAATCATATTTAAAAATGTGATTCAGATTTTTCATTGCTGGAAATACTCTTAAAACGTCAATATATGACTTTTTGTGAAGTTATCATTATACAATTTTGATGTATGGCTTGAGTTCAGTGTGGTTTCTGAAAACATCACCGGGGTTTAATCAATGAATGGGTTGCATCATATTAAGGAAAGTATTTTTTCCAACATAGTCGTCATTAATGCTTTCGCAGCGTCAATCAAACGACACTGAGGCCCTGTAATCCTTGAAATGACAGCATTATTTCAAATTTTTTTTTCAATTCAAAGTTATTCGAGGTCGAATCCGAAGATATGTGAACAATGCTTTATTCAAATCCGACAGTTTTCCCCGCTGGAATATTGCAGCCCAACTTCTACAACCCGGATGCCCCGAACTCCCTCAACTATGGCGGAATCGGGGTCGTGATCGGGCATGAAATAACCCACGGGTTCGACGACAAAGGTGAGAGATTACCCCCTGCCCTGAATTATACTACCGCCGCAAGCGACAGCTCACCAGCAATTCAATCCTCGAGAGACGGTTCTTTTATTACCGGGTGTCGCATAAAAAGTTATTTTTTGCCGAGTAAAAAATCGAAAGAAAAATGTCATTCTCTCGTGCTACGATAAATTTCTACTGCTGATGGCGACGGATTTTAGTTTATTACCTCCTGATAATAACACGCCACGAATAGTTTATGACGCATTCTTGAATCAGAAATTCAAAGAAATTGATTACTGGTTGGGTTATCACAGTGATACTTTAAAAAGTTAGGTTTAGTAGGTCATCAAAACCTTCTGAAACATAATTCTCCGGAAAACCTCTGCAACCAAAATCATTCGCATAAGACCTATTTTACGCCCAAATTTTAGCAAGTTTCGTGTTTTAACTTTTTTCTTGTAAATAAATACGCACTTTGTAAGAGACGAAAGAAAACGGTGAAAAAATAGTAATGAGTATCAGAAAAATTGTGAACTTCGCGTAATTTCTGGATTATGTCAATTCTATGCGAATATTTTCTATAGAATTCCTACAGTTTAATACTGTACTTCTAGTACTAAATTTTACTATACAATAGCATATGATACTATAGTAACTTGCTGTGAAATACAAGGCTTCAAGTTTTAATCAGCAAAGTTTTTCAATGATATGCCTTCCAGACAGTTAGCAAAAATTGTTCATGAACCTCAGCCTTTTATATTCCAGCAAGTTACTACTGTAGTATGATTGAATTAAAATTATGATACTACATTAGTAACTTACTGAAAAATACAAGACATCAAGATTTACCAACAATTTTTGTGAACTTTTCGGTGGAATTAAACTGATGTTCGTTGTTACGTAAGGTAAATGTAATTTTTATATGAATGCAAAAATTCTGCATGGAGAAAGGGAATCGAGGAAGGGGTTCATACCGCGAAATATAGGAACCCTATACGAAATATATTGGGTTAGACATGAGATCTGATCGACACATTGATCCCATTTAAAAAATGTTGTACTATACCGTTCTTATGTACAATGTTTCTCCATGATTTTCTTCTGTCGCGACGAATTATTTGCACAGAACGATGATTTCTTATCTTCTGCTTTTTGGAGCTTATTAAGTCTCTTCAATGACAAATAAATCAATTCAATATAGTAGGCTATAATTTACTCCCTTTTTATTGAGTTGATCTCTATTCGAAAATCATCCATGCCTTGTAATACTGCGCGCGGAAAATTCATTTCCGGAGCGTGTTTCTCCGTTTGCACATCCTTGCAGCATACTGATGAGTTTTCGTCTCATTCACGTCAGGAAGTTCTCTTACACACACACGTAAGACCACTCGCTCCTGTCCCAAGCCCAAACAAAACTAGTCTCGAAGTAACGAAGCCCGTCCTTGAGTCTCTAGCTCCTTCGTTAAAGCAAATAAGTGACGCTTCCAGAGCGTGTAGCTCGAACTAATGTACTGTACCTGTTGACTTATACAGCAAATCTGACATTTTCACTGGGGAATTGTAACAGGAACGTGAGCACATTTCAATACAAATTTGCTTCTTGTCGATGCGAATTATGTCTGTTCTCGATACATGGTCGAAATGAGAACTACAGTATAATGATTTATATTGCTGTTGTCCATATATAGACCTAACAAACATAAGTTCAGGTCTCAATGGCGTTTTTACGGTTCTTATAGGAATGGAATCTTCTCAACGAGTATTCATTCCCAAATTCAAAATGTGTCTTTAACAAGATTCATCACGGATTAAATTTACGAGGGTTGGTTCATAAGTTTTGAGACTTTTTGAAATACTGTACAGTAGATCCAGCTTATAGCTTCAAAAGTTTCTTTTTTCCCCTCGCATAGCCACATCATTTGGCAACACTCCTGTGCTGTTCAACATACTCTCCGCCGATTTCAATGCAATTTTGTGTTCAATAAACTCAATGATCAAAACATAGCGAAATAACGAGTTCAGTTAGTTGACAATATAGACACCCTAGTGACTTCTGGCTGTTCCCGAAAGTGAAGAACGACGTGAAAGAGATTGATTTTGAGTACAGGAACAGCCTCATGTTCGGCGTCAAATAGCAGCTTATTTGAATAACGTGACTCAATTTCCGGCACCGTTTTGATAGTTGGATTTATTGCATGAAAAATGCATTGAAATCGGCGGCGAGTACATGTTGAACAGCATTGAAGTGTTGCCAAGTGATAGGGCTATGCCAGTAAAATAAAATTGAACAGTTGAAACACTGTTGGATCTATTTCAAAAAGCTTCAAAAAATATTAACCATTTCCTTTGTACTGTATTTATCAAGTTGCGAACAGTTGCATGTGCTTGTGTCTCACATTTCCGTGTACCTCGAAAATCCTCTCTTTCTGTAGCGTACATGAGCTATTTCAAATATAAATTTATAATCCTTACGCGAAGAGGATAAGAGATGAATTTCGAGAATTATACATTTGAAAAACGGAGTTCGAGTGAAATCCCGAAAATGCTTTTGTAAATACTGTGTTTTTTTTACCAGAATTCAATGTGGTTAAATGCATGAAAAAGGTTGAAAGCCCTGAATTGAACGATCGATTCATTCAGTATGTTTCGCAGTTTTTCCTTCGCCTCGTTTTCGGGTTTTTTGATTGACCCTGTGTGTAGGAAAGTTCATCCAGCCACTGTAGCCCCAATTTTGGGACGAGGCCCGCACGAAGGCGGAGGGTTGCTTGGGGGACGAAAATCCCAACACCTCCGGGTCTCATGTGGGCCCCAGTCGATACAGTTTCTAGAACCTGGGATCGTCGCTGTCGTCGACGAAGTAGTTCCGGGGGGAGGAGAGGAGGGGGCAGAATTTTCCGATCCCAGCTAAGAGTTAACTTGATGAGTTCTTCCATGACTCCAGGCTGGTCCCTTCTGCCGCAGGCGGGGAAACGCAATTTCTTCCCACCATCGATTTTGCATCTGGAGATCTGAAAAAAAAAACGACGTGTCGTGCTGTTGAGGCAGTGAGAAATATATTTTAAAAGCACGGTGGACACACACATGTGACTCATGTACGGGCCAGACACATGTGCAATCCTTCGGCTGCTTCCTTTTATATATATACTGTATATTGTGCGAGGGTTGCCCCAGTTGGACGCAATCGAATAGGTTCATCTTAGCGTAGGCATGATGGTATAAAAAAAATAATGACATAATCAATGATGTCCTATGGCGGTTCTGAGAATTTTTTTCAGATTAAAAGAAGTGTTTCTATTGACTGCATGATGCTGAATGAAAACTTTCCAGTTACGCCAGATGAGTTCTCTACCCATGCCACAACAATCACGAGGCGCTAAAAATGTTTCAGACCAGCTAAAAAAAATTGAATTTGTTTTTTTGTTCTACCTATTATCCTTTCTAAATTTAAAAAAAATCGGTACAACGAAACAATTTATATTAATAGCTGGTCTGACAAATTTTAGCTCCCTAGTGTGAAACGGGTGGAGAAATCTGGCTGTTATGGGAAATTTTTCACTCATATAATGCAGTAAATTTAAAAACTTTTTTTTTAATCCGGAAAATTTTCGAAAAACTTCAGAACATCATGAGTAGTGTCATGTTTTTTTTCTTTACAATCACACTGACTGAATATATCAGAGGTCGCGTCCAACTGGGACAACCCTCGGATATACCACGTATGTTTTTTTGATGCATGATCATCCGTCCATCTCTCCGAGGATGTTCACACGAGCCGTAAAAAGGCTCCTGCAGAAACGAGTAAACAAAGAGAAAATCATTTGCATAAGCGCATTAAATTCTGAATATTTTATCTACTCACTATTTACTTGAACTCTTCTGTCAAGCACACGTGCGGAACGCAGGGTGGACCCGAAAATGTTGGACAATATTTAATATGAATACATTTTTTTTTGGAATACGATTGGTCACAATTAATGAAAAAAAAATCAAAGCTCATCACTGAATCATCTTCTCATATGAAATCATAGTTTGTGACCACGAAAGGATTTTTTGGCAGATCAATGAAAGTGTTAAGCATTGCCGCAGCGAGACGATACTGTACAATAATTTGATGAGGAAAAGGAACATAGATGCTAACAGGATTCCTTCACTTGCAATTTTTTCTACAGATGATTAGGTAACGTTGAAATGATAATTATGGTCACATTTATGTAGTGAATAAACTTTCTTGTTGTCTGTGCGATTTCAGTCATTTCGAAGATCGAAGAGGACCTGCAGTTATTTGAACTATTCAGAATTTTTGTTGGCTTGTAGGTAAATTGAGTTTATTTCATGAAATCTTGGCACTCCTTGCAGAAGACTCGTAATGCTTGTACCCTTTATAAATTGTGATCTGAAAAAAAAATGACAAGCTCATTCATACCCTCCGATAATACATTTCAAGTTCCCTTGCAATAAATCGTACATGACGAAGTTTCGCTGATTATGCCCATCATATATAAGTCATCGGACAATTCCTGCTCTTCTAGTCAAATAATAATTGGCAAGAATATTTTCGGGAAAGTTAGTCCAAATTTAATAATATTATACAGCATATGTTGTACTGCATGCATAAATCGAAAACTCGCCGTCGTAAAATTATTGCTGTAGTACTCAGATTCAAGCACGCACTTTGTTGCCAACAATACCCTCCTGCTTGGTTGAAAGAAAAGACTGTACGAGGCAAGCGTAATTCTAGGGAAGCTATAAAAAGATTTAACGCCCGGTTTTTTTTTTTTTTTTTTTTTTTTTTTTTTTTTTTTACGGAGAAGGAACAATTTTACATAATCCTAGGCAACCGGTTTTTGGCAATCCATTCTTAGCTCCTCCAGCGCGTGCCGAGATGACAGGTTCATCCTGCTTTATCCCGCGAATCCCTTTTTTCAATCAATCCGAAAAGAAAAGCTCCACTTGTTCGAATATTTCAAGTAAACCCCATTCTATAGCGGGTTAGTGTGGATCCGACGAAGAATGAATAAACCGAATCATAGAAAGCGGAAAAAGTTGAGGGCGGAATCAGAACCGAGAAGTTTTCTACAAGTACGCTTCAGAACTTCGGACAAGGTATTTTTGCTGGCATTTCCGTTAAAAAAAATTTCCTGAGATAAATTATTTTCTATAATGGTTAATTGAGAAAACCGAAGAGTTGCGATGTAATTGATGACGCATAATTTTTTTTAATGAAAAGTTTGAAACTAGCTGTAGGCTAGAGTAGCTAAAACACTTCCAAAAACTGGAAGTTACCGCTTTCGAAAAAATTTGAAAATTTGAAATTTTTGGGTTTGAAAAAGCAGCTGATCGCACGGAGTGTCGTGCGTATTATTCAAAAAATTTAGCTCTGTAGGCCTTAAATCTCAAACGGCGTCATTGACCAGGTTTCCGTGGAATTATTTAATTGCGTCGTAAATTTCGGAATAGCTTTTTTTATTGCTTGCTTTTCCTACAAAGGCGTTTCACTGCGGTCCTGTTTTCCGAAAATCCTATTTTCAAAGAAAAGAAGAGACGAGAAGGGGAGCTTGTTATTTCACCATGTATCCAAGAATTGCTCATGTTTCCTCCGAAATAAAATTGCTATAATATTTTCAGAATATAATTACATCTGATAGTTACTTCCGTGGAAAATTGAATTATTCTGTTGATCTAAATTATTTATAAAATCATCACAAGAAAGCAAGACAGACAGATATTCGTTTAAAATTCCTCCAAAGATGCCGCAATCAACTCTGACATCGATTTATGAACATCCAATCATTAAATTTGACGCACCGAATAAATTTCATAATTCATGCATAGAAGTTTGGAATACCAGGCGCAGCATTTTCTTGCATAAAATATTCGTTTCTCGACTGAAATACATTTTTTGAAGTTTTGACTTCATGTGGCAGTTTGGCAGGGTTGAAAATCGATCAAATAATCCTCCTCAGTAAAAGCGTGGCATTTTTCACAGAAGTCGAGGGAACAACTTACAGCCAGCCTTTTAGAAATGCCTGTCGGTTGTTACTGCACAAGTGCATCGGCACGTGACTGGTCTGTTATTGCGTCAAGAAGGATTTATTGGCATGCAATTTTACGTGCTGGGAAGCTCAAATTTCCCTCGAGCGCCAAATGACGGAGCGCTCGGAAATGGCGGACAAATTTATGACCTGATTAGAGCAGCGAACATCTATTCTGAAGGATCAGCTATCCGAAATTAGGGAAATTCTATATAATGATGATGAGAGGTCTTATTTGATCAATTTTTGAACATTTTCTGCAATCACTAAAAAAAATTACCGTATTTTCTGGCTTATTCCCGAAATTGTTGAGCAAAAAGGTCAACTCCGACTCGTTTTTGCGTATGATTCAGAAGATGTAAAATGCGGGGGAAATATAAGGACAACTTTTTTTCACAGAAATGGTGTCGAGGAGTTCTTTGTACTTCATCGGGGTTTCAGTTTCATGTTTCCAGCATTGGATGTAATTTTGAACAGCTCATTGTAATTTTCAGATCAAAATTTATTTCTTACCCCTTTTTATTTTTTAATCTTCGGCTTTCCTGCAGCCAGTGTACAGTTTTTTTTTTCTGGAGTGCCTCGAAATCAGGGCGTGGCCCATGAAATTTAAATTATTACCGTACCTTAATGCATTTTCGTAT
This sequence comes from Notodromas monacha, assembly GCA_905338405.1. Classification (NCBI taxonomy): domain Eukaryota; kingdom Metazoa; phylum Arthropoda; class Ostracoda; order Podocopida; family Cyprididae; genus Notodromas; species Notodromas monacha. The sequence continues at coordinate 23,150 of CAJPEX010000725.1, forward strand.
TCGGTGGCTTACAGTCAACAATTCTCGAGATGAAAGACAATGAAATCCGATTCAAAATCTAAAATTTGCAGCAGTGACTTGAAAACGAGGCTAATGCCCGATATTGTGTAATACAGATTTCAGAAGATATCGAATTCAGGGATATTATAAGTACGAGTACTTCACGATTTTTTTTTCAGCATAGGAAAGCCACCGAGGAATTCTCCGCACTTCCCCGGGGGTTTAGTTTCCTCTTTCCAAAAATTGCATGCATTTTTAGTGACCCACAATCATAATTATTTTCAGGCCACTTATTTTTTTTTCATTCTTCGGCGCTCCTGCGTCCTATTAGCCGATTTTTTTGTGTTTGAAATTACTGATCAAAATCTGGGCGTGGCCTATGATAATCGAGTGATACACAACATTTCCACTTACTTTTTTGAACAATTCTGTGATAGGTCGGCAGTATGACAAGGACGGCAATATGAAAGAATGGTGGAATGATGAGACTATTCGAGCTTTCCGTCGACGAGCCCTGTGCTTCGTAGACACTTACTCAACGTACAACGTGCCGTTGGTCAACATGACGATCAATGGGATGATGACCCAAGGCGAGAACATCGCTGACAACGGCGGTCTCAAGCAAGCTTTTCGCGTGAGCATTCATTTTAATCGAGCTTACTTTTCATTTTTTCAATGACTAATTCTGCGATTTTTTTTCTCGGTATTTTTGTGAGGATTTTTTTTTGAGGATATATTGGTTTTTTTTTTTACTGAAAATGCTTATGAATTGGCCAGGCAATTTTCTCAAGGAAAAAGTATTTTTTCATCGTAGAATTATTTTGAACTTTCACATCTAAGCAGATTGGTCCTTAATTATTATTATTTTTTACTTCCAGTGTCAAGAAAATAATGGCCAAAAGGTCACAGAAAACTCGTGTTAGAGGTTTCGGAGGGCAATTCTTCGAGTTAGAGAGGTTTTAAATGTTTCTAAGGCAATTCAGACTTTCAAAAATTTCTGTCCATGGGGAGTTTGGAGTACAGAATTAAACACACACGAAAAAAAACAAGGTAAAATATAATTATCCATGAAATTACTGGCTGTAGTGGATTTCTTGCCTTTGTTTACCACAACTACAGGCTTACAACAAGTGGGTGCGGAGAAATGGTCCAGAACCAGCATTGCCAGGATTGCAGCACCTGACACACGAGCAGCTGTTCTTCCTCAACTTCGCTCAAATCTGGTGCGGGTCCATGACGCCAGAGGACGCCATCTCCAAGATCCGATCCGCTGTCCATTCGCCCGCCCCGATTCGCGTCCTGGGTCCACTGTCCAACTCCTACGACTTTGCGGCCGCCTACAGTTGTAGACGTGGCAGTCGAATGAATCCTCCTGCAAAGTGTTCTGTATGGTAAAAATAAATAAATAAAATGAAATAAAAAAAATAAAATACAGTAAATGAATCTATACGCGCCAAACGTGTTGAAGACCAATACCCACCCTTCGTTGTTCGAGAAGGAGAAAAAAACGTGAACTTTGATAAATGAGTCCTTGGGGTTTTCTATATATTTGCGGCGCTTATATAGACCAAGTTGTTTTTCATTAATGTACGGTATTCATGATCGTTTTTGCGGGATATGTGATCAGAGGTGAAGCGTGCTAAGTCACAAGGAGCGAAATCCCCGTATTTTTCTGGTGCTCGAATTTAATGTGTGCTATGTAAGAAGAACCAAGATACTTTCCGGTAGAATATGGAGCGAAAAAAAAACATGAACCAATTTAGCAAGTCTGTGCTTGAAAAGTTTGTTTTTGTGTATGCTTGTTGATGCTGTACCGTTTTTTGTCGACGACCGATGAGTGCTGGAGGGCAAGTGGGTTTTTTTTTTCAAGATTTATCTTTCTGACTTCCGTGTCTTCAAATCATGATTCATTTAATCGTTTATTTTTATTTTTTTTACAAATCAAGGATGAAGTTACAGGTGTGAACTTTCTCAGCAGCAACTGTATGTCTCTTATGAAGCGAATGTTTTGATTCTGCGATGTTTTTTATTCTTTTTTATGATCTCAGCAAGTCGAAGGGTTTCTCCATTACATGACAATTGCAGGTAATTTTACTGGACGGATGTTATAACATTTTCGTGAATCAAGAAAAAAGTATCCTCACTATTGAACGTGGGTGGAAATGCTGAATTTCTTCTTTTGGGAGACATTTCGCGCAAAATGCGCATTATTTTCCTCATGGAGTTTTTCTTCCTGAGGAATATAATATATAATCGTGACAGTGAATGTTGGTTGATAATTAAGATATTCATTGTTTATGCTGAAGCTTTGCATTTGTGAAATTTTCAGTAAACATTAAAAATGATTCAAGGTTTCTGGTTTCACTCTTGTTCCTCTTTAGCTTTATTTTTATAGGGCTGTGTTTCTTCTATTGGGCCTCAGAAATTTATCCGAGACCCACCTGGCATTTTTTGGCAAAGCTGATAGAAATTGACTAAAAATCCTCAAGCCTGACTTTTGTATCCTTATGTGAATTATTTTTATTTAAATCCAATTATTGTATGGATGTTATTTCTCTATATGAATATTTTGCAAGGTGCAGCATGGTTGCCAACCCGTATTCCAGCCACAAATACCAAATTCAAAAAATTCCAAACTTTGAATGTAATGACAAAAATTAATGCAATCAAGGAACCGTGTCTGAACAAAAAATATGAACCTTGTTTCCAGATGAGTTGCATGCCTGCCCAACATCATCACCTCAGATGTTGCCAAAAACGCATGACTGTTGACACAATTGCGCCTTGCATCCACACCTACTCTGAAACACCAAGATCACTTTATTGAGTACAGAATCATAAATAAGAAACAGTTCCCTGCTATTTCATTTTTTGGCATATGGACCAAGGCTCCCCTATTCCTTTCAAGCAGCAAGATTGGCAGTCCGCAAAAGCCATGTGCCACAGCAGCACCTTCACTATCTGTAAAAATAAAAATAAACTGCAGATTCTACCCACATTTTTTCCTGATTCCAACCTGCAGTTCTTGAGGACAAAATGTTGACAAAGAGTGTGAAAAAGCATTCACAAACTTTTTTTTATTGTGTCTTGAAGTCTGGCCCTCAGAAGTCTTGAAAATATTCTGCAGTTTCAATATTCCAGATTTTGTAGTCTGGCATGCCTTAAGAACCTCGTAAAATTTGAGAAAGCTCATTGTAATTTTGCAATGGAGGAAAATTTCGACTGGTTGTTTGAAAATGTCATGGCCAGAAATATCTCATCTTACTGTTTTCCTACATACTGTATGAACACTTTGAATTCACAATAGCCGAATTATGTTTTCTCCTTTTAAGAATTGCGGTAGAGTTTCCCCAGAACATCTAATTTCAGCATATCCCGAAAAGAAAACTAGAACATGTATAGTGCTGTTCATTTTACTGAGTTGAAGCAAAAGATAAAATTTTCGCGGAGTAGAATAATGATCACTGCGGCATACAATCATATATTTTACTCTGCATCAAGTGTATAGGAAGTTAGGAACTAACTTGGTTGGTTCCTTGAACCAGAAAATGCAAGCATCTGTTTGAAATTTCCCCCAGGGCGGAGGGAAGAGGAAGCAAATTGTCAAGTTTTCTTTTTATTTGTGCCAAAATACTGTAGAGTGCAGACGTTGGATGGATCTTATTGAGTCTTGACAACCTTGATGAGCAACGGTGCGAATTGTGCCCCACATCACTTGCTGAAATTGTGGGTATTTGAACTATAAAATATATTGACGTGATGATTGAGATAACCAAATTGAGTACTGTACGTCAATTACAAAATTGTTCTGTGTTGTAGTGCTTGAATCGCAATCGCGACAGATCAAAAAATATCCAACGAAAAAAAGAAACTGCAAGTACAGGTGATGTGCGTAAAAGTGTTGTGTGCGACATCTATGACCAACTGCCGGAAACGTGACATATGCGGCTTTTTTGTTGAGACGAAAGCGACGGGTGAGAAAAGTTCGGTCTGGAAATTCCACAGCTCACTAGCTCAGGTTCCATTTGAAACGAGTTTCCTCACGAGTTGTGGTGTAGTATATTGAATTTTGAAACTCCAATAAAAAGAATTGTTTTTTTTACATTTCACTTAAGTGAAGGAGCTGAGGTTCACGTGCTGTACATGTACTAAGTTTTTGTATTAGATGCAGCCAAAAGATATAAGCAGCGCCAGTCCGTATGTGTGGCTTGCTGGAGACACCACTGAAAGACCTCCATGGTTATCATTTCAGCATGCATATATTGAATATATATTGTCTAACAAACTTTTTGCAGTTGGCTAATTACTGATTTGATTCCTGGATATTGTGATGGATGATTCGACCATGCTTTTCTTATGCGATTATGGACAAGGAATGGATTGAGAAAACCGCATCTTGAAAAAAGCAAGTGATTAATTCAATACATGTTCAACTTGGGAGTGTAAAATATTTGTAAATTTTCCATTGTCTTGATATAAAAAGACTGCTTCCTAAGTAATCCCAGTCTATAGAATTGCATGGCATTTGATTATTTATATCCACCTAGAAACACTATTTCGGAACAATACCCTTCGAATTGTTTTTCTTTTACAATGGCTCTAATGCCTGTTTCACAGCCAATGTTTTCAATTAACAATTACTGCATGCATGATTAAAAATGTTTGGCACATGTTGGTTACCCAAAATGGGCAATCTGAGTGCCCCAATTTTCTAATTTTTTTGCCTCTAACAAATAATACAAATGCCTTTAAAATTCAAGGGGGGTGATTGAGGTTTTCAGAAGAGTATGAGTTGAAAAATTTCAATTTACTCATTTCAGTCAAAAACAAAAAAACATTAAAACTGAATTATTCTGAAGTTCAGTCTACTAAAGTTTAAAATATGTTACTCCTGTTCAGGCAAATAGTTTTTATCTGCAATTACAGTTTGTGCAAATCCGTTTGAAATTATGTAATTATCGTATTTTTTACAGACCCTGCTTATATTCTCTATTATTCTTGCTGAAAGCCCATCAAAAGCTCCCAGCAACATTCCAGGCACAAATACATGTTGAAATCATTATCATAACTGAAAAGAAGTAATATCACAAACATGAGTGGAGTATTTCCTCCAGCCAAATTTTTACTGGTTTCACCACTTTGTTCATAACAAGCTTACACAGTCAATGAAATTATTAAAATTGGGAAATGTCGTCGTACTAAAAACAGCGTCTTCAGTACTTTTCCAGTGCTCTGAGATCTTTTAGCCCAGGTTTGGCAAAAGGTTCGCATCATGCGTGCAAAAACAAAGCTGAGGAATACAAATGAAGAACAAAACGACGTGACTTTTCTTCATTCGAACTCATTTCCAGTTTGGTTGAGCCGAAAGCTACTGTGTGCTAGGTGAATATACGTTGTAACATATAAAGGATCTGAAGAATCGTTTTTCTCGTTGAAAAAAAATTTGCTATTGAGTCTCATTAAAATTATGGCTATTCCACCAGCAGTTATTGCTATCCTTAGCAAGAGAAAAAAGATTTTAAAATTAAACTTATATTTAAACCCGAACAGATTACCTAGTTATAAACAATATAGCGGTGACTGATGTTCTGCGTGCAGTGCAATTTTGAAATTACTTTTCGTGTGACATTTCGAAACGAGACAGTTTCTTTACGTGATATCCCATCGTTGAAAGATATTGTCTGGAGGTCTTTCTTAAATAGGTCTATTTTTCAACCAGAGATTTTGATGAATGGTAAAAATTAAAAAAATAACTAGCAATGCCTGCATTATTTATACTTGCTGCAATGGGTCGCCTGAAACATTTTTGCAAAAATAATCGTCTAATCCGAAGGCATGGGTTATTTTTCAAATCAAGGGTAACGTGACTCTGTAACGTTCTTTAAATTTTTGTTTTACAACGGAGAAAACAACGACACTCCTTACTTCGCTTTTGCTCTAAAGGAAAGTAAAAAGAGTAAGTCTAGTGGATGCGGTTACTTTAGTGAGGATGGGAGATTTGATTTAAATTTTGGCCGACCAGAAATGATGCAGGCATTTTTGCCGATGATCTCGTCATGTTGCATATTTTAGCGCATTCCGGAGTAGTATACAGTGAAATGTCCGGAAAAGATTTTGATTGGCAAGGAAACGAAGTAATCAAAACATTAATAACAAACTACTGTACATCTGTGAATTTACTTCTGGAGTGCTGGAATAGTACATTTATTTAAGTGATGGTAAATCAAACCATTAATAAAACCGAACTGTGATGATTGTGTTGTTTTTTCTTCCTATTGGAAAATCGTCGAACCGGGTTTTTGCACTGATTTTGCGCCGAAAAGCTCATCACAATATGGCAGCTGCAGGGCTTGTGATGGAGAAAAACAGATGGCGTGTCCCACCGGACAACACCGTTCAAATCATCGACCCCAAGAACAAAAAAGTAAAGGTAATTTTCGATTTTCACACCGATATACGTATATAGTAACACCTCATTACTGTAGTTTGTCGTCCTGTAGTTTAATTCACAGAGGTCACAAACCATTCATGACACAAATATTTTCCAACGCTGAACCCAAATGTGCTGTGTTAGCTTTATTCTCGATTGCTGCATTATTTTTGTTGGAATACTTCGGAAATGCCCCTTTCAACGATTTCCTATGATTGATTTTCCCCGTCAGTTGCTTGGCTTCCTTTGCGAGGTTTCCGTTTTCTTCTGTGTGCTGTTGGGTGAAAAAGAAGTTTGCGTGCTGATGAATGTCCTCGTGATGCTGGTGCACTTATTAATAAAGACTTCGAAATTGCATGAATTGGAGGATCGAAAGGTTAAAGTGTTTATTGGATTATAGAGGGATGCTATTTTTGGCATCTTCCCTTCGTCGTAGGGTGTGTTCCTTGGCCCCAAGGGGCGTGTAAACTAATTCTGCCCGCAGATTGTCGCCAGAGCGTGATATTGCTGTTCGCGGGATCTCTTACATAAAGGAGGGGTTGAAAGAGTGTGGGGAAAAAATAACAAACTGTGCAGCATTCCTGTTGTGTATCTGATGGGGACAGTGAGCTTCAATTTTGTTTTCTCGTGGCTAGCTGGTTTAAACAGGGTTTCTGGTAATAAAAACAAATTGCGTAAATCATTTTGCCAAAAAAAATCAAAAACGGGTTGTAGGAACTCGTTCAGAATTCAGTTTGGATATCCTCAGATCGAATCAATGCTGTGAGTTATCCAACATTTTTTTTTTCTTGCATCGAGAACTGAAGAATAAAGGGCTTACATGAAATGTTCCTCGCGTTAGTGGGCAATTTAATTTTATATTCAAAAATTAAATTCAACATTAATTTATGATCCTTAAAGGTGCCAGAATTTGAATCCAAGCCATAATTTTTCTTCGCAACGGAAAATCTGTGTGATTCCTTGGCGTTTTCGGGGGTGAAACTTTTTGGGATTTCAATTCCAGGGGAATTCTCGGTATATGCTCGATAACATTTTCGGTGAAAAGAATTTATGCCCCTGGAACAGATCAAAATTTAGTTCGTTCAAGGTGATCTTAAAAATATGGCTTGTATAGATTAAAATAGCAATTACCCAGATGAGGTCATGTATCACAACCAGAAAAATTATAATATTTCATTTTTTAAAGAACATGAGCTACACGAAACTAAATGAACGCCAATATACTTAAAAAAAAAGATTATTACGGTACTTTCACTCCGAAGTAGCTGACTGTTTTTTTTCCAGTGCGAGGAATCAGATAATGTGCATACGTATTTTCGACTGCTATAATGGGCACAATTTTAAAAGTGGGAGTTAACTAAACAATGACTTCATGAAAAAAAAATCCATGGCCTGATGGGAAAATATAGTCCTTTGAAGGACAAAATAGGGAAGAATCCTCATTCAGTCGCGTATATATCGACGTCCAGTGCGCACTTTTAATGACGTTACTGAGGCCTGTTTGCGACCCGTCGCCTTGGTGAACATTGCTACCCCCGGAAACCCCCCAGACTACGTGTTCCAACTCAGCACATGCTGATGCTCAGTGTGTGAAAACCCCGTCGGTCATTCACACATCTGACAAATCGCAGCTCTAGTCTTTCTTTGCGTGTTATGACAATAGGGAAAACCCGGCGCTTGTGAGCATCAACGGGAAAGTTACCTCAAAATTTGAATAGGAATTTCCTGCGTTCGTCCCCCATCAGTGGTTTTCTGTCGGAAAAGTATGCCTCAAGTCCGGAATCACTTCCTTTCTGTGGTAGTCTCCTATTGAGAGCATATTGGCAATCCTTATTTCAAACGCATCCCCTCCAGTTAATTAGTCAACAGATTTTTTAGATAAAGACGTGATTATTGTGAACAGAATAAATCATTCCAGTCAAAATGTCAGCCCCGGATCGCAAGAATTATTCGAAAGGGACCAAAGTTGTGGAGGAAGAGTGGGATGCTGATGAAAAAATGATGATGAAATTTCTGAAGGTCAGTTATTCAAAGCATAAGTTATTTGAGATGCACCGAATTCGGTTTTTTATGCCCTCCACATCCTCATGGTAGATCCGACCCACGGTGGCCTGGTTCTGTTCGACCTGGGTACCGGGCAAATGTCTCATGTTATGTCCAACCGAACCCTCGTAAGTACGAGGAATAACGTTTATTTCCGAACATATTCAGTTTTTTTTTTACCAGAATTGCTTGCATTTCCCTGATGGGAAAGGCGGTATAGATATTCAAATAACTCGGCAATTCCTTTTTTTTTAGATAAAGATTTGTTTCGTGATTGAATACTGTTCATTCACGTCATGGGCAAGGTATTATATATTGTCAGTGTGGATATTTTCTTATGCTGAAAGGGATAATAACACTGTACTGTATCCGTATAAGGAATTATTTTTAGTTGATTTTAAAAATGTTGAGGCGGTGGCACTTGAAGGTTTCATAATCTCAAGCATGTATAGATCTCAGATATTAACTAACTTGAAAGGTTTTATGCAATAAAAACTTGAAAATTTGTTATCTTTCGCCCAGGATTGAAGAGAATACGAATTACTGTACTGTACTTCTTTTCACAAGGCAATATGTCGTAGGCTTTCGCAGCCAGAAGTATTAAAAGTTTACTCTCAATTTAAGTTAAGCCTTTATAAAAGTCTAAAAACACCGTGTACTTTACGTACGTGAAGAACAAAAGACGTCAGTCGCAGTCTAATTCCCAGGGAAATCCCAGAAATTATTTTTATGTTTCTTTACGTTCCCGCAGGTAACATTGATTTACATTTTCGTAATTGTTCGTTTCAGCGCCAGATTCCAGTTGTCGCTTTTACGATGTCTGCGGATCTCAGCTATGTTTTGCTCAAACATGAAAGTCAATCTGTGAGTTTGAAATTTCATTCGATCCATCGAACGCCAAGAAGTGTTCTACGAAAAGAATACATTTATTGACAGACTGGTGCAGCGCAACAACAGCATCAACTCACTCACGAATACTCCATCTTCAGCGTGAAAGATGAGTACGTGATTTTCAAAATGCATTAATCAAATTGAATAAATAAATTAATTTTATTTAAATCATATTTTTCACATTCCGGGTTTTTCCGCGTGAATTCGTATTTTAATATCGTTGATTTTATTATTTTACAGACGGTTTTATTCCCTCATGAAAGGAACGCCGTTGCAGTACGCCACGTGGAACTCAGCTGGCACTGACATAATTTTCGTTCTCGAAAACGACATACATTTCACACACATTGACGGGGGTTCGTCAGCAGACCAGGCAGTGAGATTGACTTTCACAGGTCAAACCAACACCGTCTACAACGGGATTCCAGATTACCTCTACGCCAGTAATAATCAAATTTTCTTCCCATCGCGAAAGCGGGTGAAGGGATTTTTGAAAAGGTCTCAATTTCCAGAGGAAATCCATTTGACCCCGGAACACGCGTTGATACCATCGCCGAACGGAACCAAAGTAGTTTTCTTGGCCTTCAACGACTCTGAAGTTTTGGAAACGATCTACGTGAGATACGGCGATATTCCTTCAGGAGCAAGTGTTGGCGAAAGTCCGTCTCTGGCCTCGTTTCGGTTCCCCACGGTTTGTTCCAAGCCCTTTCTCGATCTGGTGCTCAAAAACATACGCACTGGCTGGTACTTTTCACACTTTCAGAACACTGGAAGACCAGCGCTATGGCCCGATATAAACATTTTCAGAAGTCTGAGAACTACTGGGTTCCAATGTTTTCAACTAACTCAGAATACTGTACAGTTGAACCTCGAAAACTCAAACTTCCCTTTATCGAACTTCATTGGTCTCGTCCCCTGTCTGAATTCCTTTAGATATAATATGCATTAAAAAGTTCTCTACCTGTTCGAGAATCTCTTCGAGGCATTCCTCCACAACCTTTATGACTCGAATTTTCTGGAGGCATTTTTTCTGTGATTTTTTTGGCACAGCTATAGGAAAAAGAAAAGCGTTAAAAACGTAACTTGATGCATTTTGAAGATAATTGAGAAATTAATTGGGCAAATGAACCCTTGCCTCCAACTTTATCATCCTGTCCACTTATTCAAGAACCACTTGAAGCGGCCCAAAATATCATCAATTAAAATTTCTTGTAATTATTCTTTCGTTCTTCCATTAAAAATGCTTCTTCCGCTATAACTTGAAACTTCCTCAACTCAAATTCGTTGCTGGTCCCTCAAAGTTTAACTTCAAGAGGTTTGCCTGCAGCAGTAATGATTGCAAAAGTGATATCTGGAAATTTCAATTTTCCGAGCATTCCTCTGAACTTACCGTAGCGCTTCTTGCATCTGCATTTATATCGATTTATTAAGCTGGACGATCAGGAAAGATGTTTTCATCACGAATGAATATGTTGGGACTTTACTTATTTGGATTAGCACAATTTTCCATTAACTTTTTTAGACCCAACAAAAAAGGTCGAGCATAAAAATTATCTTCGTGGCGATTCAATATACAAAACAGCCTTCCACCATCCAAAGCAGTAATCGAATGACCTTAGAAACTGTACTTCCCAGTTCATTGTCTTGAAATAACATTAAATAGAGCATACAAATTTAAATTTACGAGAAATGAAATCAAGAGTCAGACGACGAGCTTTCATTCTGCAATTTCCACACTGTTTCTGAACCTCCACCGATTCTTTGTGCATTGTATCCCTTTTCTAATTTGTGCCGAAAATTTAATATTTCCACTTTTCATCAGTTGATATACGTCAGTTTTATCGATTGCTCTTTAAATTTAGTAAGTTAAGAATGTATTGTTTGTTCAGTCTTGTAATTAGTAAGGATCACTGGGTGTTGGTGAATGAATCAAGATATGTTTGGGTTTAGTTCAGTTGAGCCTATTTGAATAAAGCTTTAAAATTTTTGCTTGTTTGTGGTGCGCTGGATCAGTTGAACTTTAGTTAAAATTATCAGTAACTCGAAAATAATAGCGATCATGTGCCGTTATGCTGGCCACACTTTTTCTTGTCGATCACGAATCATAGAGCATTTGTGAATTATAAGTTAATTACGACATCGCCACGATTCGTGAAATAAATATGTTCATAATCTAATACAGTGTTCCCCAACCCGTGGTCCGCGGACCGGCTTCGGTCTGCAGAATTTTTTAGTGGTCCACAAGAACTTTTTTACTGTTCAATGAATTTATCATAAGTAGCAATGAGGGGGCATCACAGTATCTTTATCTGAAATTTTGTCAAGACGATGGCACTGAAAATTCTCTTATGAAAAATCAGTGCTGCTGGCATTTCTCATGATAACACTTCAAACAAGTTTTCTCTGATGAAATAAATCATGTTAATTCCTCATTCTGAGAAACCCTTCTGTAAGCCCCATTCTTATTTTTAAAGACATTTCACTATATAGCCGCTTCATTGGTTCTTAATTTAATTATATGAAAAAGCAGAAGCTTTTTTAATACAATACCTGCCGTAAAGTCTTTCAAGCAAATATTTTTGAGTTGGCAAAAACTTTATCAACCTTTGCCAGTCTGCGGACAATTTTTTGGGAATTTGCTGGTCCGAAAGGTTTTGGAAATTTGCTGGTCTGCGGACCTAAAAACGTTGGGGAACCCTGACTCTAATATCATATTTACTTGAATACAATGCGCAATTCTTTTCCTCAGAATTTAAGGCAGAACAAAATGGTGAGTGTGGCACCTGGATGTAAAATTTGTGAGGAAAACTTTTCAAAAATATTTACCTGCATTGTATGCAGGTAAATAAAAAAAAATCAAGAGGAAATTTGTGGCACATAGTCTTGTTGTTGGGAAATAATTTTTGAAGGGCCGGATGGCAATTTTTAGATCAGTCAAAGATGCAACAGGAAGTAGAGGAAGCAGAAGATATTCCCATAATCGAGGGAGCTGTGGACAGTAAACAGCAGGAAACACAAATGTCAATAGGGAAAAATGGATCCACACAAAAAAAATTCACAATTATTAAATCTCAGCAACAACAAAAAACTGGGGTGCGTATCTTACACGGTGATAGGTTTTCAGGCCAATTTCTTGCAGAAAAATGGGGTCGTCGCGTGGCTTATACCCTGCATGGTACTCAAGTAAATATGGCAGATTTACCCCTTTTTTTGATAGGCAGGAGAAATGAATCCCACTGTGAGCGTGTATGTGGTACAATTACCCACAGCAGACGCAAGTAAAGACTGGAACCTTGTCGACGGTCGTCCTTCGAAAATTACTCAACTCGACGTCAGGTCTGAAATGGACTTTGAAATATCTATGGAATATTTTTATGCATTTTTTTTTCGCTTGAATACAGAGATTTTGGCAATCCGGAAGAGGAGGAGGAGGACTTTTACATCATCCAGGTGGAATGGGTGACTGAAACGGAGCTTCTGATACAAAAAATGAGCCGCACGCAAAAAGTCACCTCATACATATTGTGCACTTTGCCGAGCGAAACTTCTGCGTCGTGTTCTGAGGTCAGTGGCCTTTCAAAGCATGGGAAAATGGACACTATCCACAAAATAAAATTAAAACTAGTATTTATTTGTCATATTATTAAAATTTTAAAATTCAGAAAGCGAAAGCTCTGTGCTAAAATGTAACGCATTGATCGTGAATCCACGAAAATAGTTCAACCTTTCAAAACTTTAATGAGCAATCGAATTTTTGCTCAACGATGAGCATTTGGAGATCAGTGTACAAATTTCATCAATCGCCCCGGGGGAAATTTGGCGAATGTTTGGTTTAGTGCCCGAAAAACCTAAAATCTTCGACAACGCAAACTTGAATTTCTTCATATTACTCAGATTCATATTTTTAGCTTCACTGTAAGGTAAGCTAAAAATGTTGTCCAGTACCTGATTTTGTTTAAATGAACTCAATTCTACCAGTAAACAGGATTCCACGATGATCCTGCGTAAAAATTGACGCTCAAATTTGCACTTGAAAGGTTGCTGTGAAACGAACGTCGGTTCCGTCGATGCCAAGACCGGAAGAACGTCACACGGTGTCGGCGGGAGACGACATATTTGCATTGGCACAAGTGATGGACAGGGATGATGGCGCTTATCAGCACATTGTGCGCAGAAATCGGAAGAACGGAAAAGCAACGCCGATAACTTTCGGCAAAATGGACGTTCGCGAAATTTTGGCTGTAGATTCGGCGGCTGGATACGCGTACGTTATAGAACCTTTGAACTTTTTAAAAGTCCAGTTACTCATGGACAATTGAGAATTGTTTGAAATGTTCGAAGTACGATTTAGTCAGTTGTCTTTGCTGCTTTCATGACATACAAGGTTTACATTGTGAGGGATCTAGAGTTAAACGTCAAAGCGTTTTTTTATGCTATCAAGACGCGCACAGAGTTTGACTGAAATTAATCGAAGGACTTAGAGAAGCCTTTTCCGAACTAAGCTTTTATTTTAAATTGTACTCTTCTGAAAATACCGCGAAAATGTTTTAGAAGACTCTTTTGAAGTTGAACAAAGAACCGTGAAACGGAGACACTTTTCGGAGCACCCTGATGGGGTTTTTATCAATGCTTTAATCTTCCTCTGAGACAAAATGAGAAATATATCTATGACTAGCTCTTGGAATTCGAACCAAAAACCCAAATTTACAGCACAGTGCTTACATTATTAGAATCAAAGTCGTTCAATTCAGTTCTGTTCATCCCCTGCTGGTACCCTTTGAGCGTCTAAAACTGATTTCAACGAATATTGCTCGGAAAGATAAAAATTTAATTTAATTTACTAAAAAGATAGAGAAAAATATTCCACAGACATGTTTTGGTGAGGGGTTGCACTTAAGATATTTTCAATGAATTTAAGGGACATGCGTATAGACAGGAATAAAATCAAATGCGTTCATTTTGAAGGTATTTTCTGGCGTCAACTCGGGATGCCCCGGAGACACAGCATTTATTCCGGGTGCAAAACTTGGAATTCTTCGAAGACCTCGTGGAATGCGTGACGTGTCAACATTCTGACGTGTCCAACTGTTCCTTCGTGTCTGCCAGCTTGACAGCCACGGGGAAATATTTCATCAAACACTGCCTTGGTCCAAGAGCTCCTTATTCCACATCATGTAAGTTTGAGACCTTAAAAAAAATAAACGGCACAAATGCGACACGTCATATAAAGTTACGTCTTTAAAGCAGCGTACAAAAAAAAAAGAAAAGACTAACTAGTCCCCTTGAGCCTCGTTTGTTGGGTGTGTACGTTGAAGTATCGGGCGATGCGTTGGAAAGTTTGATGGAAGAACTGGCTTTGCCGACGAATGCTGTTGAAGCGCACGGTAACTTTAGTTGTGGCCCAACCCTTCGCTCACAGCTCGAAAGAATAGGAGGGTAAGTATTTCTTTTGCTGCTGCAGTTTATGGGATGTGAGTAAAAGCACACTCAAAAGCGAAATTTAATAGCTTGTGAATATTATCAGGCAAGGCTTTAAAAATTGAGTGTGGACTGTGGAATGCCGTAGACCCTATTTCATGCAAGATTTGAAAGTCAATTTCCTTGACCAATTATGTAACTTTAGAAGAGAATTCGCTTCCTAATATTCCTGAGTAAATGTAAATGTAAATGTATATATACTTTAAACGTAAATTAATTGGAATGGAGAAATATGTCATTGGAAATTTTAAATATATTTGTCTTCTAGCAACATCATCCAGTAGAAAATTTAAGATGAATTATGCAACAGGTACACTGGTAAGTGATGGTAACACACTTGTTCCTGTTCTGCGAAAATTTTTAATATGCGGAAGAATAAGGACTTGATTCGTGAAAAATGCAACAGCAGACAGTACTTCTTTTTTGGTGAGCTAGATTGAACACTTCCAAATACGGTACTTACAAATGACAGATGCTCTTCCTTTTGAGCAGGAAAAACATTTCCACCGATTAATTCAAGTTATACTTTCAATTATTTATTGAACCATTTCTTGAATGATTTGAACCATTTGTAGGATGATTTGAACCATTTTTTGAATGCTTTGAATCATTTCTTGAATAATCTGAACCATTTCTTGAGTGATTAGAACCATATCTTGAATGATTTGAACCATTTCTCAAATGATTAGAACCATTTCTTGAATGATTTCAACAATTTCTTGAATGATTTGAACCATTTATTAATTGATCTGAACCAAATATTGAATAACTTGAACCATTCTCGGAATATTGTACCAAATTTAGGCTTAAGTGGTTCTGTTTTTCCAAAGATTTTCTTAGCATCCAGAGGTCGGGATGAAAAAAAAAGATCAATCTGAAGCAATTCAGATGAAGCCAGAAAATGTTGCAAGTCTGGTTGACTTCCGCTTCATATACTGTACAATGGTTTCAATGACGCAAGCAGATTTGAGAAAAATTTTCATGTAGTTTGGAAAATTCTACGGAATGATTCCGTAGAATTTGCTTGTTGAAATAGAACTTGAAATGCCTTAGTTACTGATTTTATTTCAATTCCAACACTTCACTTCGTGCGGTAGCTCGACATCATTGGTGACGCATTTATTTTGGTTCAGGAAATCCGATCCGACGGAAAGGAGTGTGACAACTGCGATGCGCATGGACCTGGCAACGTTTCTTTCGGCCACGAGGGACGTTTTGACAGTCGCCATCGACGCCAGAGGAACAAAAGGTCGCGGGAGAAATTTCCAGGATTCTTTTTTCGGAAACATCGGGAATGCGGACGTTGAAGACATCATTCATGTCGCGACGTAAGCAACATAAATACACAGGAACAACGCACATAATCCTGTTCTCTGTGTGGTGTTAAAATGGGCAGGATTTATTTTCCTGGTGATGAATGTGACTTCCTTTGCAGTCACTTGAGCCGAACTGTGAGCATCATAGACGGTGACAACATGGTTATTTTGGGCCTTGGGTATGGTGGCTATGTGGCAACCATGGCTTTGGCTCGGGCCTCGTCGCCGTTTGCCTGCGGAGCGGCTGTTGCGCCCATCACGACGTTTTCTCTCTACAGTGAGTGACATCTGTCTTCGAAATATGTTTTCTCACTGCAACAAATGTGACAGTGGATCTCTGGAGGAGTCGCCTCAAGTCATGTGGCTGAGGCTGACACAACTTCAATGGAAAGAAGTTGGGATCTCTTCTCAGGACATGCTTTACAGTAGAGTGTACTGGAAAATCGATATTCTATAGCTTCTAATTTAACAATGAGGGACTCAAGAAAGGGAGTTGAAAGAAATACAGAGACAGAAATTAATCGCCCTCACTGTTTAGCTTTTTTGGTCTAATTATGACGTCTGTTTGATTCCTCATGGTTTTCAATGAAATACAATATTTTACTCTAGTCTCATATATTTCAAATGAGTATGACCCAACGATATTTCATGAATGAAATTTACATCACCAGGTTTCCTTAAGGCGAAAATACGAGGAAAGCTTTAGTCTTTCTTCTAAATGAAAAAGCGATTGTGTGTTATTATTCCTTGCATTGAACATATCTGGATGTCTAAAGTACGACCTGTACATAACCAGGTACCACTGCATGGCTTCGTCTGAAAACTTATTGGTTTCCCGTTATCCCAGATTCAGCTTTCTCAGAGCGACACCTGGGCTATCCGCTAGAGAGTAAGGCGAACCAGCGTAGGTATTTAGCAACAGACGTGTCGCTTCAAGTCGAAGGTTTGCGAGAGAAACCCTTCCTGCTCATTCACGGCAGTGCCGATGAAACCGTTCCTCTTCGACATTCCATGCTGCTTTCGGCTGCTTTGACAGACAAGGCGATCCCATTTCGTCAAGTGGTAAAAATGAAACAATTGTCCATTTCGTTGCATATCTGATAAATTATTCTTCAAAGTTGCGATCTCTACAATCTTGGGAGGGATATAATCTGAGAAACTTGCTGTCATGATTCGAAATTAGCTGAGACTTTGAAGTTTGAATCTGCGTAACGTATTATACAGTGTGCAGAAATTCGTACCCGTTGATCATTATAATTTCCTGTTAACAATTATAAATTAAAGCATTCGTATTTAAATTAACTCAACAGGTACGAATTTCCATGTTCATCAGGTGAAAATTACCGAAATCCTGCATATCTTACGTTTGACGCTTCCATTCGTTCTTTCATTTTCTCGAGCATGATGAAAATCATACGAACACTGCAGTTCTAAGTTTATGGGAGATCAGAGATTGATTGTAACTATAAAAAACATCGTGGTGGATTCTAGAAATATAATTTTTTTTCAGGTATATCCAGACCAGCCACACGAGTTGTCAGGAGTCCTTGACCACGCAGATGACTTGCTAGCGGAATTCTTCGACGAATGTTTCCAAGAATGGTCAATCAAAAGAGAAGCCTTGAAAGATGATTAACAAATAGTGGGCTTCCGCTCCTGAGCTACACCTTTCTTTTTTTAATGAAATGGGTCCCATGTTGTATTTTCAAAATCCAGTGATTTTTTTCACGCGGGCACACAATGCCACGTTGTCCCGGTTGTCTTATTTTCAATTGCGCGTTTTTTAGGAAACGTCGAAAAATCTGTTTCGGTCTTTTTATTTACATTATTTTTTTGCAGTTGGCAACTTGATTCGTTTTTGCTGCTGAAAATGTACATAGGGACGTTCTTTTTGGCATGAACTATGTGCCGTCATTGCTGTGAAATGAATTTAGGCTGAAATGCATCGACATGCTGTCGAGAAATGTTGTGTTCGATAGAGATATTTTTCAGTAATTTTCCGTAGATTTAAAAAGGCTGTGTTCTATAAGAATTTAAAATACAGTACGCTAGAATTGCATCTTGGTTCGATTATTAAGCTGGGGAAATATGGCAATCCTGCTGAAACAATTTAAAAGAGCAAAACTATCTCAATAGCGTTCGATAATCATCTTGATTCTTCTCTTCGAAAAGTGTGTACTTTAAGATAATAATAACTTTGATGACTGTAAGATAAGTACAGACTTTCAAGTCTTTAGAAGGAACTCAGCGAGACATAACGACCCAAGCTCTTTACAAACGACGTGGTGATGAAATTCATTTTATTTGGGGTTTATTTTTTACGTTCGAAACGTCAGCTTAAGCTTTAAAAAAAACGACAGAATATCAGTAAAAACTTGTGAAGCGATGAATATACTTGATTTTAGTTTCAAGGACGCTTCTAAAAGAAAGGCATTATGTCAAGATCCCGGAAGTGGCCCTTTTCGCCGTTTTTCATCTTCAAACCCCCAGGCAAGGGCACGTTAGATTGGGAAAGTTATTATGGTAAATTGCTTAAATGTTTGGAATTCCATTTTGATCTTGAAAGAAAATGCTAATTCCCTCCTATATAACTTTACGAACCAACCTCGGAGCCTCTTGAAAAATTGACTACATTTCTTGCATGTGTGTTTGAAAGCGGTGCATACGCAAAATCAGTTTTTATTAGTTGATATTCATAAAATTTCAAAACTACGCTACAATAATGTCGCACTATATAGTAAAACAAAAAGCAGATTAGGTTCAGATTGTCATTGAAATAACGGATCATTTCTAATTTATATGCCTGCGGAAAAGAAGAATCGAAACTCTTCCCCCCGATGATAATATTGAGCAGCATTTGCTCGATTCTTATAATTCTCAATTATTACGTACAGAGGCGAACACTTTACCCATCAAATGCCAACTCACCTGAAAGCTAATACTTTTTTCATATTTGAATATTATTTTCTCAAAGGTACATGCCGTATGAAATCAAAATTTCAAGTTCTTCTGTCAATAACTATTCTTCAACAGGTCGAACGGAACCAAAAATTTTAACTTCAGCAAAAGATTTGTCCACGAAGGACTGATTACTTCGGACCTCAGTGGAATGATTTAATTTCTCAATGCATTGTTACGACAGAACAAAGAACTAGCTGTGGGTTACGTACTTGAATGGAATTAACAATAAAAACAAGGTTAGATTACCATCTTAACAATTAACATGTACAGCGTACAGGGTTTACGAAAAAGTTTATATTCCATTCTTTTCATGCGCAGGAGATCTTTTGTCTCGTCAAGTATACTAATAGTGAATTTTAAAAGAATATCAATTTAATCCTGCCTTCTTCTTTTAAAATCTTCATGTAAAAAATACACAAATCAAGAAGTCCTTCCCATTCGTGAATAATATTTCCATCAGCAGTTTTTACTCTCGAAAAAATTGACGTCCTTAAAAAAAAAAAAAAAGCTAAGGGCCGATGTCTGATTTCCTCGGACCGCATGAGCAATCCGGCAACTAAACAAATTAACCCTGATCGCGATCGCGGAATAAAAAAGGCCAGAGCCAAGTGTGGTTCAGCAGTTGCAAATAAACCGAATCGCCATGACCTCCACGCACACACGAACCATTTCCCGGCGTCTCGTGCATAATGAAACATGCACCACCCAGTGTCGCGATGGCAACCGTGTTCCTCTATGTATTGGAATTAAGGGAAAAAGCACAAAAAATGCAGGAGTGATTTCCATCGTATTGTCGGAAGAGGGTCGGGTCAAGTGAGCGCCAAGGTACACAACTGACCGCTGCGTGGTGGGACAAGTGAACGTCTTTCAACAAAGCGCCAAGACATTTAGCTTCATTTCCAACACGAGGGTTTATTATTTCCTTACTTGAGAGATTCTGCCAATATAAAATTGATCTTAAACGTAGACTCTCTCTATCATGATTTTTTTCTTTCATAAAAAAATAATTTGTACTCTACCCTTTTCCCATAAGGAGTTATCCTGCATGACAAAATTGGGATGCCACGCAAAAATATGTTGTATATAGAAAGAAATTCGGTGTACAAAGAGTCCACATGTAGCACGATTCATTACAAAACATAATTCCACTATTTTCTTTATCAATAATACCAGCAGTAACCCTTTAGTGGCATGGGGGTTCTTTTCCATTGTGCAGTGGTGCCATGAGTTTTTTGCAAACTTGTGTCATTTTTGTTTGACCAAAGGTCACCAAATCATCACTTGAGCAGAGCGGCCCAAGCCATCAAATATTTGGATGAGCAAAGAGAGAAATTGGCATTGTCCAGGTGACCACCCAAGTTAATCCTTGGGAGAGCTTTTTCTTTTTGCTCTCCCAAAACGTTTTTGCACAGATAGGAAAAATATACGAATATTTTTCCAACTTAGGATATATTTGCCAATGTAATTTTTATTCCTAAATTTCTTGTGAGGAATTGCTGCGAAACAATACAGGCAGGGCCGCTGAAGAGATAATAAAATGTTTTTCACATTATGAAAACAGGTAATTATATATTGAACAGTTAATGAGGATCATTGATCTTATCACAACACAGTTGGTTGCCAAAATAACTGGGATCCTGCTAGGTTCAAACCTCAGCACTCCTTTTCTTCTAAATTGTTTGAGGAGTCACTGAAATGGTTATTTTTTCTGTTCCTGTAAAGCAAGCATCAAATAAAAAAGGACGAGAAATTGATTTGTGAAATTCACAAATTTTCAGAGCTAAAATGAAATATTTCTTACGTGCATGAAATACCATCCCAAAATGTTAGGAGACGCCGGAGTTGGGCGGCGCTCAGTTGGGTAATTACCAATTCCAAACGTGGCAACCCGTTCCATTGCTTCGTATTTACTTTTATTTCTGATTTCTACTGGATTGTTATTGTTCCAAGCTGTCCTGCAATCGCTATCGTGACTCTTTTGTTAATGTCAACATTTAAATGGCCGTACATTTTATCTCCAGAGTTCATCTACTCAAAGTTCTGCCGTCTTGGTGACGGCATTTGGGCGTGTAATTACTGCGAAACTGGGGCAGGGTGCAAAAGTCACGCAAGGGGTAATGAAGACCTTGATGCATGCCCAAGTTCGTGACATGATTGTCCTGACAGCGACAAAAAAGAACTACTGTACTCGGATTTTTTTTTTTATTTAGAAGTATTGGAAAATACTGAAAAATAGTGCACGTGCAGCTTTTCAATTTACCAAGGCGCGGAATGAGATTTACTCGTCACCTTTCTGGGATTATTTAAAAATAGTTTCAAAGATTTTCATGGAGCACTTTCAAAATTTTTTGATTTAATACAAGTTTTGTAAAGCTGTCATGGCTGGCTTGGTTGCTCAGCCGTTTTGAAAACAAATACTGTATACAGTAATAATCTTCAATATGCGTCAATGTTAAGCGAAATATATTATAAGACGCAAGAAAATTCATCAATAACTTGAACACGAAATCCCTGAGACATGCTCAAAGACATGTTTTCTTGCGCTAAAAAAAAAGCGTAAGATTTTCTTGACGCAGCCTATTTCGGGACAGTGAAATTAAAATCACTCCAAGTATATCGGTAATTTTAAACAGGAGCATTTGGATTGCATGTTGTTATGATGATCAACAACAACCTTTACAGAATAATAAATACGCGAACAGCGTCGATCAATCCTTGAAAATTTCTTTGAATTATCTCTCATCCAGAATTGAGAAAGAACTAAGTTTGAACTCAAAGATAACGGCCTTATACAGTATTCATACTGTATGTGATATTTCGTATTTGGCATTATTCTTTCCAAAAGTATGGTCGACCCTTTGTATTTTCGGTAGATAAACTGAGGTAAAAAGCAGGTAATAATGCGAGGAATATATGAATTATTCCGGGTAAAAAATACGAGGAGTTCGAGGTTCAACATTGTTGCAAAAATAAACAGCAGTATTAAATTTGTCACACAAAATTAGAGAACCCAAAATCTCAGTAGAATCTTCCTTCATTTCATCTGTGCGAGAATCTTGAAAGACCTTGGTTCTCATGTTTCTTTCTGAGCCTCCAAGACTACTTTCTATTGCCAAAATCCTGTTGCTGTCTTTAGTCCTTAAAGGACAGTTTTCCTGTTTTCCAAATTGGCAAGAAAAACTTCACTTCCATTCAAGCTCTTGTGTGATTCACTCAAAGATTGTACGCGTGAACCATTTTGTTTGTGAAATTGGCTATTTTTCAAAGTACACCAACCTAAAAATAGGGTGAAAATTCACCCCGGTTGCAGCCCAACCAAACTCTGTTGTTTCATTCATCTGACATATTCATGAACCTAACCTTCTTCTCAAACATCAGTATTTGTCAAGAATTTATTCTTGTCGAATATTACCAATATAATGGTAAACGCAATTTTTCCATAACTCCAGTCTTTGTCTGAACGTACAGTAATTGTAACTAAAATTAAAGACTATTTTGTAACTGGGAAAACCCACGTATCGCAGCTGGTACTTGTCCAGCTGTTGGTACTGCTGGAAAGTGATTCATGCGTGAACAGTTGAATACTGCATGTACTGCCATGCGTGTAGAAAAGGAAACAATCCAGGTTGAAAAGCCATTTCTTACAGCATTTATAGTCTGCATCAAAGGCCATCATTCGTCATTACTGAGAAACCCTGCATGAAAAATCGCATCGCTTTCGGAACCCAGGGAAATTATCGTGTCACAGAATCGACCCAATGCCTCGGCCCTGAATTGAATACACAAACCGGCCTTGGCTCTCGGGTGCAAGGGTCAAAGTCTTCGCCAACTTTTCGCGGAAACGGCACGGAATAATGAAGAAAAACAAAAAAAAAGGCATGAAAAGGGAAGAACTATGTTAGAAATAAAATGAAAATTTGTGCCACCGCAGGAAACGGTGTGATGATGGAAGGAAGGAAGGAAGGAAAGGAATAAATTATCGCTTGGAGGTATCCCATATACTGTATATAGCAGAGGAAAACGTGCAAAACGGTCATCAACTCCAAGAATCGCTGAGCACCTCCACACACACTGTTATTACACCTGGTACAGGGTTACTAATGAGGTTTTTCTATGGCTGCATTACATGGGAAAGAAACAGACAACCGGTGAAATTTTTTGCAGTTTTTTTTTCGTGTTGGAGAAAAAATTGCAGTTCCGGAAGGCAGCACTCCAAGTTGAGTTCGTCACGAAGGCATGAAATTCTAAACATTATTATCCCATATTCCTGCAGTCGGTCTTTCCCTGGGAAATTGAACAAAAACGCATAAAATGCATCTCTTTCATTCGATTTTAATATATTTGAGTCCGTTGTGTCGGTTTTTACCAATGGATTCTGACCAGGTGTTCGAAATTCTTGATTCCTTGTGAAACATGCAGATTTAACCAAGTGAGGAATTTAGCTTTGAAATGTTTTCATAAATTTGGAGTTTCAATTTTAAAATATGCACGGAACGCAATGGGCCGGCTGAAAAACTAAAATGGAATGGATGCGATATTTGCTACGAAATTAAACGAGAACACTAATAAAAACGCGCGAGTTAAAAGTCATATACTGTCAAGGTTTTCTTTTTATATCCATCATGCTTTTGTTCGATTTTTCTTAATGTTTCGATCATTTCATTCCAACATTTGATTGTACTGTATTGTGATCGATTTTGCATCGTGAGTTGCCTCTTTGATGTGATTGTGGTAAAAGAATCAGCGGTTGCACTTCAATATTTCCTGATTATTTTTTCTGGTTCCTCTTTCAATTATAAGTGTCTTTGACATTTTTTACAGTTTTTGGCATAATTTATAAACTACGTGAAACACAGAATAAACGAGAAAATTCACGTTTTCTCCAAAACATTGACTCGATGTTACACTCATATTCTGACTTATTTAATTCAATTATTCATGTAAACACGGGCTGCACTTCTTGAATTAAGAATATGTGCACTAAATAAATTCGCAAATCTTTTGCTGAATCAGGTTTGAAAAAAAGGAAACCTGAAATTCCCGCAAAGCCTGAATTTTATTATTTTCAATCAAGAATTGTTCACATGGCAACATATTGGTGCCATGCTTGTCTTTTCCGCGAAAAACAATTCCTTTTTTACGTCCTGTAGTAATTTTTGTTGTTGCAAATTTCGAAATATTCATCCAAAACTGTGACAATGTGATCATATGTATGATGTGGCCAACAATCGAATACGTTTCATGTGCTGAAGTCTCGTCAATCGCTAATTTATTTGAGTTTTAGCCGTGTTTCTTTCGGTGCGTAAAATCGTGTTGCAACTTTGGGACCTAGAATGAACATTTGTTATGATGAAAGAAGCTTTTTATATACAGTAGTTACCCAACTAACAGTACCCAAATAACGCAAGGAAAACTTGCGAATACCTGATATGTTACGAGCAAGAATTTGTTGAAACGATATTCGACCTATAATCAATCGGAATTCGCCGTCCTGTACAGTTTGTAGACTAACTTGTGAAAAGGATTGATTGATGAAGCTATGGGTGACAATGAACACTTGACAATTCTGTCACTGCGCCGTGTGACCTTTCAGACAGGGAAATATTTCTTCGCCGGAAGAAAGCGAGGTCACTTGTCGTGCCGCACGCGCGGAGACCCAAGGGCTCGCTAAATACCGAGGAGGACACTCTCAACTGCAGGCAAAGAGCGAAAACGTGACGCATGCGAGGGGTACTTCGAAAGATCTAGGATATGTCTAAACCATTTGCGCTTATAACTAGTTCAACGCCTTTATTTTTAAAGCTAGTTTTTAAATCTTAAACATTAAAATATTTGCTTGAGTCTGCATTATATTTCATTTCGAAGTTGATGCGATTTTCATTTATCTCAATAAAACCAACGCCAAGGTGAAACCACGGTTTCAATTATACAAATTTCGAAGCGCAGCTCGAATCGGCTCTTTGAAAGTTTCAAGAACCTTCCCGGGAAGATCTTCTTGCCAGTTCTGCAGACTGTGAAAAATTAGCAGTATATGCCAGAGTAATCGGAGAGCAGGGTTAAAAAAAAATTCTGTAATATTGATGACTCGTTGTCATATTGACACTGAGTATAAAGGTTGATTTCCATGTGAAAAAGAATGTCACCCACGACGATGGACAGTGACAAGGAGTTACTCATTAAAAATCAAGGTGGTTACTCTAACATATTTTTAATTTCCCGCCTGGTCAGTTTAAATGCTTTTTTTTTCGGGGTCAATTCCATGATACTGTAAAATCGTCGAGAAAGCACTGCTGCTTTCCATTGTAACCTTCGGGTGGCAGAGTGAGAATATTCTTTTCAAACGGGTTAGATGTATCAAATAAAATTTTCAGCGTCCGCATTAGATGCAAAAGTCTAAAAATTATTTGCGTTTCGTCCGCTTCAGCGAATTTCCATTTATTACACACACCGAAATTCCCGTATGATTTAGCCGTTTGTTTCTGCATTCCTCCCATAGAATCCACAGCGGAAATCTTCACACACAATATATTGTAATTGAACTCTGACAAAAGCTTGTAAACATCTGCAACTCAACTCGCAGTATTTTCATGATATTATGCCGAACCAAAACAAGCCAACATTGTGAAGAAACCGCACGCAAAGTTTTTCAGCCATTTTATGGTTAATGACCAAAATCGATGGAATCCGCTTTATTGGTGCTATTGCAATAATATGTGTATACTTTGCTGGTGAGCTTTTGAATTTGGGAATAGAATCACTAAGAAGTAACTCTCAAGAGCCAAAGGAATCAAAGAAATCGCTCAATTCGGTTTCCAACAAATGACCAGGAATTCCAAAAACTTTTTGAAATTACCCTCTGATGTCGACGGTGCTGAACAGCGGAACAAGAGTCGGTGTCGGTGCACACGCGACAACCGTCGCCAGGGAAGAGAGGAAAGTGCGAGGGTTAGTATTGAAATTTCCGCCATGGGCTTGCCAACTTTACTTCAGAATTTGAATCTTTCAATTTCGGCAGAAGTTCATAGGTTCATTGGTTCCTATAATCCCTTTTCAATTTTAGTCGAAGAGGAATCTATCCGAAATCAAATATTTCGCGTATAGCTATCACTCGGAATTGTCTCCCCGTTTCAAGAGGATGACGAATAAATTTGATGATGAGAGTAAATATAAATAATTATTCGCTATATTTTAGAAGTGCATTATTAAAGGTATTTAATTTGAAACGCTAATTTCTAAAACAAGGAATCGCTAAAATTAAAAAAACCCTCCTAGGATACAATTTTAGCGTATAAAACCTTGCCTGGCAACAGGTTCTTCAAAAACATTTTCGGCGTAACTTTTACATCAATTGTTGAGCTAGCATCGCTGCTTTATTCGGTATTAACCTTCAGGTGGCATAAAAAGAATCCAATATTACTTCATTTCAAAGTTTTTTTGCAACCGGATACAAATAGTAAAAAAAACATCATCAGATCAACGAAGAATAATCTTTCCAAAATTGTTGGCCACCAAAAAAAAAATCAAAACCTCGCTCTTGGTCACAAAGATCACCTTTTCCAAGCTCTTATGGTTCCTAACATCGCTTTTATTTCAAAATAAATTCAGAACCACAAAATATACCTTCATTATTCAGACTTTTTTATTCCGGTTTGAAAATTGAGGTTTCCTTAGTAAATTCAAGAGAATCAATGGGACACTGTAGGGTAAATACAGCAATA
This sequence comes from Notodromas monacha, assembly GCA_905338405.1. NCBI lineage: Eukaryota > Metazoa > Arthropoda > Ostracoda > Podocopida > Cyprididae > Notodromas > Notodromas monacha. Next base: position 49,987 of record CAJPEX010000725.1, read on the forward strand.
AAGGCATTTACTGTTTACGTACGGTAAAATAGTTCTTCCATCAAAACTCTCTTTTTAACACAGGTGCCCTTTCTCTATATACTGTACAAGGAAGTTCTCTCTGCAGCGATTTTTTCTGGTCCCTTGAATTTAATTGTAGAGAGAGAGAGAGAGAGAGAGAGAGAGAGAGAGAGAGAGGGAGAGAGAGAGAGAGAGAGAGAGAGAGAGNCCAAGAAAAATTAGTCAAGGTAAACAACTGCAAGAGATAGAGAGAGAGAGAGAGAGAGAGAGAGAGAGAGAGAGAGAGAGAGAGAGAGCACCTGGAAAAAGGGAATTAGTATTATCATGGTTCCCTTAAGTTTTTTCACAAAAATGTTTCCTGGTTCCTTGAATTTTGTTGCAGAGGGCCCACCTAGAGGGAGAATTTCATTATATACAGAACCAATATTTCACAGAGAAAAAACTGTATGGGAACAGAACAGAATCTTTTATATACTGCATAATATATAGAGAATAGCATTGAGCAGCAATGGGTGCCCCAATATTCAACCCTAAAATTGTATATCCATTTCTGGACTGGGGTCAAACTGTGAAGCGGTTGAATTGCAAATCAACATTAAATTCAGTGCTTGCTACATTATATTTGGCATTTTTGCCCTTCTCTGTGGGTTGAATTGTAGGGCAGAGATTGAATTGCAAGAGTTGACCACCCCACAAAATCAACAATCAAATTGCGGGATGATCAAATTGTGCAACGTACCACCGGATTCATGTAGATATGATCATTATATAGAGAGTCCAGCTGCTATTGAGGGAGACTCAAGTACTATTGTATTACCCCTCGTTTGTGCCGTGTCGAGAAAATCCGTGAAGGGCAAAAAAGAAACCCTTCAGAGGGAAGGCACAGTATATAAAATTGCTGCTTCCCCGAAGTCTCTCTTGGCTTCCGCCACTCAGAGGCAGGTTCCCGCGTACACAACAATGCAGAAAATGGGCGCGAGGTTTTCCGCTGCTTCGATAAAGCCGCGATTTCGCGGCAACCGCTTTGGCTCTTTCTCTGCGATGATGACCCCATACAACCACGATGTCGATGTCGAGAGTGAGTATGTGTTGTGTCACATAAGCGTCGGCCTTTGTTCGAGTGACAGCTCATCGCGAATAAGCAACGGAACAAGCAGAAAAAAACCTATATTTTATTGTTTTTTATTTATTATCATTTCAGAAGTATGTCATAACAAAGAATTTCGTTATTTGACGAGTAATCAAGTAAAGCGAATTCACTTTTTCGGGTCCCTGTCCATTTACTACAACAGATTCAGTGATTCTCTATGACAATCGAGCTATTTTATTTGCTCCAATATGGCTTCGTTGAAATGAGATTTTACTGGATAAGAAGCTATTGTTTTTTTTTCGCAGAGAGACAATTCTTGAAACTTGCCGCAGAAACTTGACTGTAATGAATGATAATCCCTAGAGCATTATACTTGAACTTGACTTGACTTGACTTGAATTGACTTGAAGATATTGCAGTCAATTATTCATTTGGATAATTCCAGAACCAATACTTGGAAGTTTGATACATTTTGCGAGAATTTTCAACTGCTTGTTGGAGGATAAAACATTGATACGGCTGTCGACTTTTTCGGTCATACTTTTCGAAATTCAAAATTTGTGACCCCTCATGCTGAGCTGCAGTTGAAAATAAGAATTTAAAAGTTGAAGCACAAAAATTTAACCCGAAAGTTTACTGAGTCGTTTTGTGCTCAAGGAGTCCGTGTTTTTCGTCAATTTTGAATCTTATGGGTTCTCGAAATTTAAAATTTGATTTTTTAGAAGTCTCGAATTTTTCAAGCATCGAATTTTTCAACCATTTATACTTTGCATTTCTACGTCTTCGAAGTTGGAATGAAGAACTATCCTTTAATTTTGTGAACCGTAAAATGTTGGCACGAAAGGATACAGAAGGTGAAGAAAAGCTGCAACTCTTCCTTTACCTTCTTTTTTTCTCAGGTCAAGAATATTTGCAGGTCATCAGAAATATTCGGGAGAAAAATTCAGGAAATTTTTTATCGAAAGTTAAAGAGAAAGATTCCAAGTTTGTTTGACAATTTTCCGTTTCCATGATTCCATGGCTCATCATGATTCTGCTTTGTCATAAAAAGAAATCCAGATATATACAGTATACTCGCAGAAAAACTCCGAATCAAGGCATTTATATGTATCTTAAAAATTCCGACAGTGGCAGGATATCATTCGCAAAGATTTTGAATATCATTGAATGTGTTCACGGAACACATTACAGCTCCCTGCGAAAAAAAAACACAATAAGACTTTGACTAATTCTGCGGTCATTTCTTTTAATTTTTTTTCTTCTCTCAAGTGCGTGATGGTTATTGACTGGCGGTGGGTTTGACGCGCTCGTCGATTACGAGGGGGCGTGGAATATGGTGCGGGTGTCGTTATGGAAACGCCTTTCGGGTTGCTGCCTCAACACAAAAATAGGTAGCGAGCGAGTGAAATTGTTGACGAAATATGAAAGACCGCGAGTGGGTTTTTCGCGGAACCCGCGAAGTTCAGTTCCGACTCGTTTCCCTGGGGCCAACTTTGGCAGCTAAGACCAGTCGGGTTCAGGCAAGCCAGTGAGGGACACGTTTGTGTTAATCAAGGATGAGAGTTCAAAATCCAAATTTAAAATGAAAACCATCCGAAAAGTTCAATCCGCTGCAGATCGAAGAAAATGAACACCACAGATTATCCCACAATGAGTGAAAAATGTCGAATAAATGACGATGTCGCAGAAATATCTTCATGAGGGCTCTGATTATGATTGGGAAAAAGTTGTTCCATTCACATCGTAAAATTCAAATTCATTCACAGAAAGTGGTTTTTTGCATTGCTTTTAAATTATACTAGAACATTTTCCCCTTAGGCGTACCTAAATATCCACGCTATAATTAAAGATAAATTAATAGGAACTACAGTGCATACAAGTACTGTACGTTAAACAGTGTCACTTTTTCAGGCCTGTTGTCTGAAAATAAGGAACAATAGTGTCATGTATTTTATAGTCATCTGAAATTGTTCTCTCAACATCAAGAACTTTGGTGAAATGGAGAAACAATATTTTTGTATGCGGCAGGTTAAAGGTTTTTGTTCCAAAATCTGAGGGCATGTTGCTATAAAAATTAACATTCCTTATTTTAAGTATGTCATCCTAAGATTTGAGTGTGTCCTGAAATATGCTAACATTACCCCATTTTGGTTGTGGTTTTCCCTGCTGTGCTTCTGCAAGCCTGGTTACAAACATTCTTGCTTAATAGATTATGTCCGGTTCCCAGTTGTTTGCCTTTTGACCACCCTGTTTCAATTTATGTGTATGCATGGTCATGTACCTCTCTTGTCTGATACTTAAAGTCTATAAAGGATAGTCACAGCAATCCTCCATCATTCATTGTTGGTCTGATTCAACTTGCTTACATTGGATTTGGGAACTGCATATATTTGCACTTGAGAAATGAGAAGTTGTATCATTTTCACATTCAGCCATAAAAGTTATTACTTCTTGACCTGCGTTGTCCTAACTGGTAATTACAGAACAAAGGAAATTGCTCTGCCAAGGAGACATTCAACGTGGTTGTATTTATTTTGAGCAATTCTGGTGACATCATAGGATAACAATGAAAATACTAGATATTCAAGAAATCTTAGATGAACCATTAGAAGCGCAAACTGCTTTACACTTTATCCCGGCAAGTTTGTTTGAAATTGTGACAGGTAACCACCAGCATATTTCTGTTGTCAGAATCATCATATATTTCTTCAACAAGGTAACAAAAAGTTGTAAGAAAAAATACGCAATGAAGCAGCATTTTACTCCCAAAAAAGACCCATTTTCATGACTACAGTATTCAGAATCATTTCAAGACTTGTAGAACTAGGACAACCTTTTCCTTTACGCCTTCAACCTTCTCAAAGAAAGAGTTGGCCTAAGTCAACTTTCTATTTTATCAGTATATCTTCGATTTTTTGAATGTTCATGCTAACAGTATTATGAACCAGTTATACATGAATATAACCAAATATTGGAATTAATTCAAAATGATGATTAAATGAGCTTTCAATAATTGTACCTTACTAAAAGCCGTTCATTTTCCACGTCCACGTTACGTACCAGACGCGAAATTTCAACTTGTGTCTCCGTCCATTTTTTTACGGTTATTGCACAAATGAAGTCGCCATAATTGCCTCTTCTATTTCATAATGGTCGCAATCAGAAGCCAGAAAAATATCAAGAAGAAACGTGTATTCAATTGAACATAACGCAAGAATTCACGAAGACTTTTTTGTTTCTAATTCATAAAAAGGTGTTCCCGGAATGTGTACTTTTTTGCGTCATTCAAATGAATGGAGTGTACTGTACGTGAGAACCTCATTTTAATAAAAAAATAAAGCATTGTATGAGTTCTTAGAATAAACTTTTGTTCCCACTGGTTGTATGACTTGACTTATGATCGTATGGTTTCCCAGAATAAAACCAGACGCATACCGTGTAATTAAGTTATATTTTTCGTAGTCCCAGACTCTCCATCACACGGCATTTCTGGATTCTTCAGCTAAAAACTGAATAAAAAATATGTATTAAGCATGAAGCCAGTAATCAAGCAAGCCTACCAAAATCCATATCTGTGCGAAAATTACCTCAGACAAGCAAAAACACGTAGTCCTCCAAAGAATGAAAAACAAAAACAAAAACAAGAAAGAACACATAAAAGGATGATCCGACGTTCAGTAAAAATTTACTTTTGTGACGCACGGAAGCGGGACGGGAATTACAGCAATAGAGCAGGCAGTGATCGATAGGCCAGCAAGGAAGTCAGCAAGGCCGACCCTTCGGCATCGTCGAGGGAGAGCGCAGAATTATTTGCACGCCATTCTCGGAGCTGCTCGACGCAAAAGTGCGACGCGAAATGTCTCCCCTTGCCTTCTTTGTTTCTCCCTTCGACCCGCTGGTGATTCTGGAATATGCGAGAATGGTTTTTGCCTGTTCTTTCGCCATTTTTAAAACGTTATTGCTAGCAAATGTAGCAATCCTTAAATTTCGCGACGAGAATTTTTCAAATTAATTCGGAATTGGATCCTTCATGCTTTAATTGAGTTCACTAATTTTCGGTAGTATTCCCGAGATCGTTCAGTAATATTTTCGAAGTAGAATCACATAGTCGTGCAGTTTCCCCTTGGATAAGAGATGCATTTCTTCAACATTTTTTCTAAAATACCTAATTTTTTGCTTTATTCTGTACTTTAAAAGAATGAACTGGCAAATAATATACATTCGAAATGGCAAAAGTGGCAAAGTTTCGAATGCCGAGCAACTCAATCGAAGCTTAACACACCTGTGCCTCAAATTTTTGCATAAATAATGCCTCCAAATGCTATAAAAACCAATAAGTCAAAATTCCAGCGCATTTTGGCATTGAGATTCGTAAGTGATAGTTGTTTCACTAATCTTTATAGGTTGGAAAGACAGAGTATTCTTATATAATTCATTTAGAAGACCTATAGAATCTCTTGGAATATTATTATGAGAAGATTATGTGATCGAGTGCTTTATTCTTCTCGATCCCTGCAAATAATTCTGCCGAATTATTTTCCAGGGCCCGCTTCTTCTATTTCTTCATCAGTGTTACGGATTGTGAAGAACAACAACAGAATTAGTCACGAATTGAATTATGGGCTGACGTTTTCTGCGTTGTCGATTGCCCACAACATCCTGCGAAACGCGATTACGACGGTGATGACAAAACAGTGTTCCTGTCATGGGTTTGGAATCCGATTCATGCCCAATCCAGACCACCGCAATTCGATTCAAGTGGACGAGGATACAAAAGAACGATCCTGCTTCCAGCTTCTGTGCCAGTGTTTCAGCCCAACGGGACACCCGTCTATAGACTGCTGGTGTATGACTACGATCAAGCTACTCCCCTGCGCTTCACTCTCCTGGGTATTGATTTTTGACACAGAGACGACGAACTTGTCGCCATTTTATTTTTTGAAAGTCGTAATCCTTTAATTAAGGCATGGCAGCATTTCAATATGACTTCCTCTGATGATTAGCCAATTGCCACGCCTTTGACATGGCTGTTGAAACCCCGCTATATTATAGGCAGACTCTCCACTTCGATTAAGAAGGATTTTCTCTGTGAACAAAATTTTATTTGGGTTCCATAAGGGGTTTTGACAATTCCATGCAGGTTCTGTATGGGTTCTAAGCAATAAATTTCTCTCTACAATGAATTTTTCTGGTCCCCTGAATTTCATTGTGACGAAGAGAGCCAACTTGTGCTGTACAATAAGTTCTTTCAAATTTTCCATGTTCGTCAAAATATCCTTTGTTTTTTCGATATTTTGTTTACAAAAATGTCAAAGTGAATCAATTTTCAAAATCGGTCTCTTGCTGTGAACAACTTAAGCTAACATGTTTTTACCGCTTCGAAATTAAGCTCAATCCCTGGTGAATAATTTCCATTAGATTCATGAAAATATTGAGAAAAAAACTGAAATTCGTGTTGCAAACTTGATAATTATTAGGAATCATACTAATGAAAGAATTTACCTTAGCACAATAACCGTTGAAGGAAAGCTGTCGTTTAAAAATCTGATTAGTTGGTATGATTCACGAGGCATGTTATGAGTTTTCTCTCGTCTCAGCAACTTATATTGTACGTTGATGTGTGTGCAAAATTTGGGATCAACAAGACATATTGAGTGCAGTAAACATTTCCGAAACAGAAAATTGAATGGTATGAGAATGAGTCAAAAATCCCATGCGAGTTCAGGCAAAATTTAGTTGGTGATTCGTGCTGCAGGGATGCCGACTCAAAATTCCAAAATTTGCATTAGAAGAACGAATCTCAACCACATGTGTGTATCAAAAATCTCTCAAAATTTGGAATAGACTAGAATATTATTTGAAAATGATTTCAAGCTTCCAGGTGTCAGTCGCGCGTGTTTTTTTTAAATATTAAACACAGTATAGCATAATAGAAAAGTTCTGCCCCACACGTTTCTCTATTTTTATATTACCCGGACTATTTTCCGTGAAACCATGACAAAAAGTTTCCTAACCGTATGAGCAATGTGCAATATTCAAATCAAGCTAGCTAGTGTGCTAGAAATTATTCCAACTCGTGAACTTGTAAAAATAGAACAAAATTTGCCGAACACTGTCGGAAACGACAGTTGTAATTTTTGAACAGTAGCTTAACCAAAAAGCTGTCTGAAAATTAAATCCTCGAAAATTTCTCGAATTCTTCATAACAATTCTATCCCGGAAACTTTCTTGAGGACTGGCAGTAAATTTCATTCCTCCTGCGGTGTTAAGAGCAATTCAAACCATTCTTGAACTTTCGTAAATTATTTCCGCTAAACCCAATTTTTCTTCCTTGAAATCCCTTCGGCTGCAATTTTTGATTTTGGACGTTATATTTCATTCGATATTTCAAAGGAGATTCGAAAGCATTTTCACTCCTTTCCCTCGAAAACTCATATTTCCAGGGGCAGGAGCAGTGAATGCTTTCAGGATTCGAGCTTTGCCCTGTGATGCAGGAAGTACCGTATGTTATGCGGAAATATACCTCATTAAGCCTGTCGAGGCTGGAAGGATTTTCGACACCATCCTTGAAGCGACCAACAAAAATGGCGCCAGCAGAAAAGTCGATTGCAGGATCGAAATCACCAATTACACCACCGCAAATGCTCTGGCTTTCCCCAATTTCAACCACGAACCTATCGTCGTGCTAGAGGTAAAATGCTTGCTTCTGACAATTATAGTTTTGTATGTTTTTTTTTAAATCTCGAATAAAATGCTTCTCTATTTTCTCTTCTGTTTCAACAGAGTGCTTCAGCGGATTCGACTCTAAGGGTCATTCGGGTGAACAGAGACAAGGGCCAGAATCGTTTGCCAACTTGCGAGCTACGAGTAAGTGCAACTAAACTTTAATTCTATTTTTATTCTTCCTAAAAAAGTAAAAATGTGCAGTCATGTTTGTATGCAGTTATTCCATTTTATTCTGGCATTTCATCAGATTCCTGATTATTGATTCTATTGACATATATTGGGAACTGCGCGCTTTCTCTGGTATTGTATTAGCAAACAAGCTTGATATTCCGAAGGCGCAGTTATTTAAATTTCTTGGAAATTTATGCCTGAACATGATCACTTTACCATAGAAAAAAGGAAGATTCATCTCACCCTCTAACATGATAAAATATGGTTCCAAATTCACGTTTAGTTGCCCATACGCAAACCGGAACGTTGTACCTTAGTAAAAAATATAAAAACCTTGGTCCTAATAACGCCACAATGGAATTTTTACCTTCTTTTACTAAAGAAAAAACCTCATTGATTGCTTTATGTTTCGATAAAATCAGGGAGGGGACAATTCCTTCAAAATGGACAGAAGTCCCTTGCCGGAACAGAATTTGGACATCACCTTGAAACTGAATGCTCCATTAGACTACGAAAAGGAGAACCTGTACCACATGTTCATGGTTTGTGAAGTGAGTATTTGACGCAAAGAACAGTATCTTCAATTTATCTTTCTACGAATCAAATGAAATGAATATTCTTCAGTACGCAAAAGTTGAAACTGACTTGGACACAAGAAATCTCGTCTCTGTTGAGCTTTTGATCAAAGTGGAAGGCGAACAAGATACTCCACCGATTTTCACTTACGCTCCTCCGCTGACTCGAGTCCCTGGAACTGTGAAACCCGTAAATATTTCCCCCAATTACTGTTCTTTTATTAATGTGTAATAGCAATAATAATGCTCCGTTTCCCGATTCATGAATGTATTCTTTTTCCAACGAAGGGAGACGAGTTAGTTCGTGTGAAGGCGAAAGACGCAGATTTAGGCCAAAACCCTCGGGAAATCAGGTACTCTTTGTGGCAATCCCCGGACAATCCTTGGCTTCAATTCTTCCACATCGGAGAGAAAAATGGTTAGCAAACCTTTTTGGCAGTTATTCACATCATCACGTGTGATCAAAGACGCTGAAGTGAAAATTATTTTCAAGGTTCGGTGACATTGAAAGCAAAGTTGGATGATCTGTTGGAAGCCGTCGAAAGCGAATGCGTGGTTATGCTGACGATAGAAGCCGAGGAGTTGATCACGTCCGAAACGGATTTCAACAGTGCCAATCAAGCAACCAAAACCACTATTGGCTTCGTCATGGACGAAGCGAGAGTCAGAAATCCGCCCTCATTTTCCACAGAATCGTAAATTACAATCTATACGCAAAAAAAAATAATGTATGTAAGCTTCAACATGATTATTTCTGTTGTTGTTGTTGACAGAATATTCGCATCAGTCAAAGAGCATTCACCCAGTGGAACCGAGGTGTTGTATTCAGGAACCAACACGAGGCCATACGTCATCAACCCAAACGCAGTCAGTTCATTAATCAATTAAATGATTTATTGACCATCGAGTCGTGACTGCTGGTTGATTGGGGAATGTGACATTTGTGTTTGTTTGAAAGGATGGAAGATCAGTGGTTCAAGTGGCAATTACAGACGACGACAATGGATTATTCGAAGTCAGTCCGACGGTAATGACTCAGGGAATGCAAGACATACAAATCAGGGTCAAAGACAGCTCGAAACTCGACTACGAAAAGATGACTGAAGCCACATTCAAGGTTCGATTTTTTTTNGTCGTGACTGCTGGTTGATTGGGGAATGTGAAATTTGTGTTTGTTTGAAAGGATGGAAGATCAGTGGTTCAAGTGGCAATTACAGACGACGACAATGGATTATTCGAAGTCAGTCCGACGGTAATGACTCAGGGAATGCAAGACATACAAATCAGGGTCAAAGACAGCTCGAAACTCGACTACGAAAAGATGACTGAAGCCACATTCAAGGTTCGATTTTTTTTTCTTTATTCGAAAATTTGTGAAGGGAATAACCACTTTTTTGTTTAAGAAAGCCTTTTTTTAATGTTTATTTAACAATTAGGGCGCGTCTTGCGTACGAAGTTGCACCTGCATTGCAATTGTTGGCGCTGAAGATTCGCAAATGAAATCCATGATAGATTTTGACTAGCATAATCAATAGTATACTTCAGCAAATTGAATTCAATAAATCTTTGCGAAACCTTTCAGTTCATGGAATGTAACGACAAAATTCAATTCATTTTTGCAACTTTTAGTGAAGATCAAGCTGGTAAGAGGAAACTGAAACTTGATAATAAATGTTCCGCTGAATCTGAAAGCAAGAAAATCACGAATATTATGTCGCATCGTTCAAATGTTGAAAATTTTCTTTCATTTTTGAGGTCTTAAAATTAGAGGTGTGTCTTGTAATCGAAGGTGTCCCATTTAGTAAACAGTATAGCATTTGAAAAAAATGATAATCGCCCATCAACAAAAAACATACTGAAAAAATCAGACAGGAAGAAAACGTGACAAGCTTGAAAATTTGCTCATGCTCTGTGTAAAATTAATTTTATTGAATGAAAAAAACATGAAATAAATACTGTATCATAAGTAAAAATCCGTTTTTCGTGCACGGATTCGCGAATGGATTTTTTTTTTGTGCGGCCATTTCTTGGTGTGCATTTTTTCTCCTGAATTATTTTCTCATAAATGCTTCTCACCTGACGCGAAATACGTTATCTTCAAATGTTCTTGAAATTTTTACTTCAGTTGCTTGCCTACCGAGTCGGCAACGGATTGTCAACAACTGTCACTACAGAAGTGACCGTGAAAATCGAAGACGTCAACGACAACGCCCCGGTTTTTTCGAAAACCAGATACTTCGCCCAGGTGCCAGAGGATGCCAAAAGTGGCACTCAAATTATTCAGGTAAGTAAACCGCTTTCAAAATCAATTATCGTTATCGAATTTTGGGAATTTTTGGGCAATTTTTTCGCGAAGTTTTAATCTCATCGTCTCCTGCAGTTTTCTGCTACAGACGCGGACTCTCCAGACACGGCGTTTGGTCAAGTGCTGTTCACTCGACTTGACGGGCCAAATTTGGATAAATTCATTTTGGAACAATCTTCTGGGATCCTGAAAATCGCCCGGAACCCATTGTTTGATCGTGAGACAATACCAGGTGGGGAAATTTCTTGGGAAATTCTCTGAATATTTTATGAACGAGCAAAAATAATATCGATATGTTTTTTTATGGGATACAAAACTTGAAAATATAGCTTCGCTGAGCAAAAAAAAATATCAAAACCTGATTGTTTTCCTGATCTTTTATTGCAGTAATCCATTGGTTCCATTAAGGGGACTTTTGAAGATGATCCCCAGAAAAAAAGAAGAAAACATATTTTTTCATACGAAATATAAAGCGGAAAGTCGTTAAATTTAACGACTTTCAAACTTCCATGTTGAAAGGAACGTCAGCGTTGAAAAGCTGTTTGGGTTATTGGACTGAGAGAGTCTAATGAAACTGTCAAAAATTTCTTGAAAATATGCGTCATTTTCCATTCTTTTAAGCAGAGTTAATGCACATATTTTAATAAAAATGCCTCTGGGAGATATATTGAAAATTTCGAATTCGAAACAAGTATTTAAGGCTGCAATTTTCTTCCCCTGGCCCCATCATGAAACCTCGCAACAAATCGAAGATGCATGAAGAAAGTCTTTCTTCGTGCTTTTTTCTAGAGAGGAATGTCACTTTGAAATCTTTGACGCGAAATTTTAGAAAATTGGATCGTATAGTCGTGCATTTTTTAACTAATTTTGATGGAATGAATACAATTGCAGAAGGAAGATCGAAGTGCTATACTGTACAATAATCGTCTATTCGTTCAAAAAATTTCCAAACAGAGTACACATATACCGTGGAAGCAAGGGATAACAATGGCGATGGAAACTTGGCGACGGCTGAACTAGTTTTGCAAATAACAGACGTCAACGACAATCCTCCAAAATTTGCGCAGAGAATGTACGCCGGTGTTTTGAATCCGGGAATGCTCACGTTTCAAACCAAAATCACTGTCAAGGTCAGTTACAAATCATCATCTTTCGCAAAATGAATATCTTTACATATAAATTTACGGATTTTTTTTTCTTAAGGCCGAAGACGCAGACGAAGGATCAAACGGCGAGGTCTTGTACGCAATCGAAAAAGGAAATGAGAATAATTTGTTCATGATCAACTCGAAGACAGGTGATTATTTTTCATCGTGGATTCAAGTTCAACCTTTGAAAAGCGATCTTTCTTTTTTTTAGGTGAAATAAATGTACGTTCCGAGTCCCCAATCTTCGACCAGCTGACGATCTATTCAAACCCGGACGACGCTGCCAAAAGAAACCGCGGAGTCAATGACAATTACGTCATTGTTTTGATTGTGAAAGCTTACGACAAAGGTGAGTGTTTTTAACTGAATAATAGACTTTTAATGTACCTCAAATAGTTTTTCAATCCAAGTAAAAACGAGATCATGGCATCTCAATTGTATTCCAGGAAATATACAAGCTGCAGTTTTAATTTTTTGCGCACTTTTGAATCAAGTGTCACTCTCAGAAATTGTGAAATACAATTCAAAACGATATCACAAAATTGAGCTACTCTACAGAAGCCGAATCAGTCATATTCCGGTTTTTTTTTCATTCATTAAAATATTTTAATTCCACGTGTATTCACATGTTTTTCATATAGGAAATCCGAGCATGTACTCGACAGTACCCGTGGAAATCTACACTCAAGAAACCGTGGAAAGAACACTGCGCTTTGTTCTACCTCATTCAGTGGCACAAATCAGAGGAAATCAGACGGCATTCGAACAAATGTTGAAGGCCATTTCAGGTGGACGAAGAGTGGATATTGTCAATGTCGATCCTTACAACGGAGACGCTGACGCTAGTTTGAACAACATACCCGACGCTCCTTCGAAGGGGAAGTCAGTAAACAAAACTTTATCAAAATAATGTGCCTTTGAAAAGGCACATCTCAAAATCAACAATTTCGATTTTTGCAGGAGCATCGTTACAGCGAGTGTACTTCTGCCTGTCAACGCATTGGTCGACGTGGCTCAAATTGTGAGCAGTGTCTCGCAGAGTGAACAAGATCCAGTAAGTTATCTTTTTCTTTTTCAAATCGTCCTTTTATGCATGGAATATCATAATCCTTTCAAACGAAAATGAATATGAATTTGTCGATACAGAAAGCTGCACATATTTTTCTCAAAAAGATAAGACTGTCTTGATAACAAATACTTTAAACAAACGGCGCTTTATGAGTGTTCAATGATCTGGTTTTATTTAGGCGAAAAAATTAAAGTTTGATGTTCAAACTATTTTCCATAATTTTGATCTAAATTATAAAATCGTTATACGTTTTGATTGATATATATTCGGATACTTGGTATTGGCAATTAAGAACGTGTGCCTCAAAACAGTGTATGATAATAACGTGGAACAAGAGTGAAGCACACCATTAGACATTTTTCTCACACAGCAGCATTTCAAGGTATGAAAATAGGTTCACATTTCATTTTTTTTTCTTTCTATGATTATATTTTACTCGATTTAGAAAAAAAGCCTTTAAACAAGGACTACCCTTCACAAACCAAAATACGTCTCCGTCCTAGATAAATACATTTCTATGCTCACTGTTCCGTAATAAACTGTTTTCGTTTCGAACGTGTTGCGACTGTACATAGACATTATTTTTTACTTCGCGCTTCGAGACACTCTTGATTTTTGATCACGATTTTGGATGCTGGAACTTCAGCGTGAAATTTCAGAGCTATAGGAAAGGTATTTTATTTATTTTTTACATTTTCGCTTCGAGACACACCTGCTTTTTAATCACGATTTTTGGTTAAACCTAGATGGGATATTTCAAAACTTGAAATAGTATTTTAATTTTTTTTATGTTTATTGCTGAGCAGGAAGTGAGAGAACTTCGAGCAGCCAACACAGACCTTCTGGCGATCATCATCGCACTGACAGTTATCCTTCTATTTATCATCATCCTGCTGATTATCTGGCTGATCAACAAATGTTTATTGCTGAGCAGGAAGTGAGAGAACTTCGAGCAGCCAACACAGACCTTCTGGCGATCATCATCGCACTGACAGTTATCCTTCTGTTCATCATCATCCTGCTGATTATCTGGCTGATCAACAAGCGCAAGTGAGTCATGCGCCTTCATTGATGTTTCGTCAAAATGATTAATACAAGAACTTGATTTTCGTCATTGCATTTCTTCGCAGCAAAATGAAGGAGAACGAGAAGGCCATGCTGTTGAAGGACGAAGAGAGCAACAATAATAGCAACGGTGAAGCCCTGAATTTGCGGCAGAGAATCCAGCAAGTGTTTTCTCCAGGCACTTATCAGCGCCCGATAGGTAGATCTTCTCCCGGTAAGCGGATCGCCCAGGGAACCCGTGTAGACGAAATCGAGCTCGAATAAGGCACCCGAAAACACACTCATCGTATCTACGTATATCTGTTCTTTTTATTTTATTTTCGACTATATTCATCGTATATCCCAGCTTGTCCATGTCGTTTCCACCAACCGAATATGTTTTGTAGTATACTGTATACATGCAGTGGAATGCACGCGCTGCTCTACTAACGTACCGTATTTACTCGAGTACCATATCACGCGCCTTCAAGTACGAGGAAGCGCACCTGTGAAGGTTTTCCAGTTAGAAATTAGGATAAAATGTTATCCCCGAATATAAGACTTGCAATATGGAATTTAATAGACATCACATGAATTATGAACCTGAATCCTGCTTATTTTCAAATTTTCCCTTCGAAATAACTTTTTTTCTGTTAAACTTGGTCTAATATTTCCCGTTTTGAATCAAGTGTACAGCAGCTCACCTAAATTCCTGGAAATTTTTGAAAAAAATTTTTAGCCGTCTATACCGCTTCTCCTCTCAAATTTTAGAAAAAGGTGTGCGTTTTTCTCAAATATAAATATTCTGTTGAACTTGGTCCAATATTTTCTGTTTGAAACAAGTATAATGATCACCTGAATTCCTACAAATTTTTGAGGAAAAATGTACCCGTCTATACCTTTACTTCTCTCGAAATTTAGAAAAAAGGTGCACGTGGTTCTCGAATATAAATACGGTATACAGACCCGCAAAAGTATGAGCTGATGTGGATGCTTGGTTAAATATTTTTCAAATTAAAGCGGGACAGCCTTAGAGCAAAGTATAAAGAATGAAATCCTGATGCTGTCCCGGAAAAACGACTCATTCTCCTCTGTGAAATTATACGACTTTTTGCACGTTTATGTACAATTAATCTAACAGACAACGGAGGGACAGGAATCCTTCTCTTCCAAGAGATGCTGATATTTTCCAACTTAATGCATACAATTTCAAATTCAAATTATGTAATTCTTGAGAAGGCTAAACATATTCCTCTATTCTCTTAGGAAGAGCTAAAAGTCTCAGTAAAAAATTATTACGGACAGATAAATCGACGTCGAGCAGCAGTTTAACATTCCCTTTTTTGAATATATGCATTTCTGATAAATACGAATTTTGTGATGATATGTACACAATTTTCCGAAATATAATTACTTTTGCGAGTCTGATAGTAGCGCGTGAACCACCCTGTAGAACATAGTTTCCACATTATACAGTATACACTTTTTCTCACACAATTTGACTTGTAGTCACTGTCGAATCGACCATTAATAAAATTCTCTCGATCAGTTGTGCTGAGTGTTTGCTTCATGAGTTGGTAGGAAATACACAAACCACGCTTCTTTTAGCCGCATGCTGTAGTGGACGTTAATTTTGAAAATTTTGTCAGATTAATGCAATAAATTAAAACAAAAACTTTTCAAGTAATGGAAATAAATAGTAGCGTAATTTCCTTTCATTTTTCAGTTCCAGTAGCAGCATCCTTTCTTGCAGTTGAAGAGACAAACGTCGCTTCAATTGTTTCGGAGCACTGCAGAGTTTTTTACTGCCTTGCGAAGAGCATTTGCTGGAATTCTTTCATATATATATTTCAGTTGCTGGGTGACTCGCAATGAAATTTAGTGCAATAGTCCATCTTTTTAGAATCTCAGCAGCGTTCTTCTTTTCGTCTTCTTTTCTGGGTGTGTGAAAATGTGTGCTTGAAGGTCGAGGTCGCGTCGGGATCTGGTCTCCAACACACGGCGGTGGAGATTCTTTGCCAGCAAGGGAGCGAAGGTATCAAAGAGCCGCAGGCAACCAGCAACAGCAGAGCTCTTTGATTCCTGGCAAGAGCAATGGAAGACGGTTTTTCATTGTCAGAGACGCTGATGGAATGGTCCGGGGGCCTGAAACGTTGCGTGAAGGAGAGCAATACATGTTGGAAGACATCGAAGATGAAGCAGGTTTGTTTTCATTTTTTCTAATGCTGAAATTATCTTTTATTCGTATAATCTGCTGCTTGGAAGGTTTTGGATTTCTGTTACCTTTCAAGTTTGTCACTTATTTCCTTGATCATGCATTCGCGACATTTAATTTTTTTAATATAAATCTTGAACACAATTCAGGCGTTTTGCCAGTTTTATTTTCATATGGCAGCTTTGGTGAGGGAAGTCCGCGAAATTTCCCAGAACCCGCCAAACTAAAATATCCCGTGATTTTTTTTCTTC
Organism: Notodromas monacha; assembly: GCA_905338405.1. NCBI lineage: Eukaryota > Metazoa > Arthropoda > Ostracoda > Podocopida > Cyprididae > Notodromas > Notodromas monacha. The sequence goes on from CAJPEX010000725.1 coordinate 66,581, forward strand.
ATAGAGGAATTCTCAATAATTTTTTTCTCAGCGAGTATGTTTCAAAATCATTCTTTTTTATTCATTTGAAAATTCAATAAAACTTAATGTTTCACTCTGCAAAAACTCGTGCACTGAAAAATACATTCAAAGTGAGATATTTTTATTCAATCAAGTTTATTTCGTGGGCAATGTCAATGTGAGAAGTTTCTGATTTTTTTATGACTAGCCAGAAGTTCGTTTTATTCTTTAAGCTGTATATACAGTATCTTTTTTAACGTTAATTTCGAACGGTTTCAACCCCCATGTTGTAAAAATGAAAAAATTGATTCGGAATCGTGTCGGCCAGAAATATTTTCGAAGGCCCTCCAATTTTCATAGGTTCTACAGTGGATGTTGACATTATACTCAAAATTTTAAAATTTCCTTTTCCCTGGCCTCAATTACGCGTGATTTTAACATTTCATTTTTGATAACCTTCCCGTACTCTTACTCGAATGCTTTTGCCATTGATTTGTTTCTGCCGTTCGGATTCCACAAACCCATCCTTCCCACTTTCTACAATTTCATCGCACCTATTAAAAGTTGCGATTTAAAATATATTCTCTGTATCAAAAAATACATAACCTGGCAAAAAGGCATAGGTCAATTTTTGCAATGAAAAATTTAAATGAAATTGGTCTCAGGTTTCTGAAAAAAAGGTACGTATATAGTTTGGGCACATTTTATTCAAGAAAATATTTTTATTAAGAATTATTCAACCATCGCAAAAAAAACCTAAAGCCTTTCTTATAGACATTAAAAACGTGTTTAGAAAGTAAAAAACCAGTTGATATTCGTACTTAATTTTGGCGAAGGTCCGTGTCTTTGGAAAGCTGTTATGCTTATGCTCGCGGGAAGCCACGTGAACGTGTACGAAGATGACCAGTACAGACAACAACACGAGGCATTTTTCATTGACCCCGAATCAGGTCGTCGACACAGATTCTCCCAAATCGGCAACAGCCAGATCCTCACACTCGTCACGCCGAAACGGGGACGTCGAGAATCCGACGGGTTCCACGCTGACGACAGAGAAGGATACCATTCTTTGCCGTACAACAATGACGAACGTCAAGGGAACTGGCGTCAAGCCAGATCAGGTAGTGATAGTCAATTAATCGTTCCACTGGAAGAGTATCAACGGAATCAACTTGCTTCCGGTTTAGACGAGCGGATCGGCAAGGAAATGATCATGAACCGGTGAGTTGGATATATATGAACTCCATCATTCATGACTTTTTTTATCCTAGAACTCGACCATGTCCTTTAAGATAACTACAGCAATATTAATTTCTTTCAAAAGCTAAAAGTGTACAGCTTTGGGTACACATAAATAGCTTAAATGAGCCTACATAGACGTGGGAAACTCATTCTGATAGTGCCTCTAAAACTGCAATATTTCAGAAATAAGATTATAAGAACATCCAAGTTTGAATTTAGACAAGCATGAAGCCTTCATTCAATTAATGTTCAATTGTTTTCGCACAAAAATCGGTTTTTCTGATGAAAATTATTTCAAAATTTCCCATCAGAATCGAATATACACATAGAAGTTCTCAGCTTCTGAAACTTTTCTTGAATGTATCCCTGTCTATGAGGTGCAACCCATTTTCACCACACAATGTTGGGAAAAAAGGTACCCTTGGCACTCGAGTAAAAACGGAATGTACAGTATATTACAGTACATGTACTGTATATTCGCATTGAGATTAGGTGACGGTTTCGTCGCGAAAGTTATGCTTGGCGCGTCATCTACGGACGGAAAAAGAAACTTGATTCATTCATCGTGTAAACTCCAAAATGAGGTGTTTTTGTTAGTCGAAAGGAGATTAATGCTGTACAGTACTTTTATACCAAGAAGTGCTAGTTTCAAGTTCAGTACACTTTGAACGCTTCGAGTACCAATAATTCTGAAGAGATGCGAATGAAACATGCTGAATTTCAGGAGAGGGATTTTGACTCAAGAAAAGTCGTCGAAATATTCTGAAATATAAACCTCTTTTCTTTGTTATTTTATTGCAAATATTTTTTACCTCATTGCAGATTTGTTGGCTTTTTACAAACTGGGAAATGAAAGTTCCACTTTTTACTACCGAATTAAAATTCTGTTAGAGAGACATTGAGAGCAGATACAGTTCAAAGAAATGATCATTTTTGCCCATATGACTTTAAAAAAAAAAAAAAACCGCCTCGGATTTCAATGAAGACATACCATCTAAGTCCTAAGAGAAAGTGTAAAGTACCTTTGAATGCCATGGCTAATCCTGGACGTGTTTTAATCTTAGAAAATTAGGCCAACGAAAATTGTTGAAGCATTCATTTTCTCCGATGAAACAGGTTTATGGAACATCAGCAAAGTCAAGACGGCGTGGACGAAAATGGAAGGAGACGTCGAAAGATTCATACACCGATTGCTGAAGAAACTATGAGCGCACTTGAGCTGGAAATGAGAGATGGCCGAATGACTAAAGATGGCCGTCGTCGGTCGAACAGCGTCGGAAAGCAAATGGGCGCCTTGGAGGAGGAATCCGAAAGCAGGATCGGAATCGAAGATATCAACACGACAAAATTAGATCCCCCAGCGTCTCCTTTTGTCGGCTATGTTCATAACAAAGTGAGACCTCAGAACTGTGTTCCCTGCGTAATTACAGTATTCGTCATCGCACAAAAAAAAATAATAATCCGAGAAATGATGACGACAGGCTTTTTTTTCTGGCAAGCCAGCGCGTGATTTGAAGAATAACGTTCATTATTTTCAAACCAGAATAAATGCCGAAGAAAAAATTATTTTTCAGGATTGGATTAATGTGGAAAATTTGTCGAAATCTTATTCCCCTATTAATTTTACGAATATGTTCGAACTTCTACACGTTTCCCTTGATTGATTGATAAATATGCTTTATTTGCCACTGATTGTCAACATTCACAACTTTCAAAATATTTCGAACCGACCCCCCTCCCCCTCATCCCATGACAAGCACTCATATACCCCTTCAAAAATACGAATAAAATCTAAAAAGAAAAAACGATGCATCGCAGTACATACAAATGCATGAATTCCTTCATTTCGTCCTTTTTGACAGCATTGCACAACGCCAAACAATTAAATATCTCAATTTAAATCACGATGCATTTATTCAGCCAGCGTTCCAAGATGATTAAGATTTGATTGATAATTTTGGAAAAAGTCTTCGGCGACAAATCATGCAGGGATATTAGATTCTTCTAAAACGTTCTAATACGGATAACACGTTCTTCTTCAACACAGGTGTGACTTGAACTAAATGCATCTCACAAAGTTTCTGTCCAATTTCATCGTAGCACCTACAAATTAAAAACATTGAAGCGATTGGTTTTACCTGCAAAATTTAATGTCATCGAGAAAAAAGACAGTTTTTTCGCCGTCGCTTGCGCTCTCTTGATAACGAAAATGAGCACAATATTGAATTAGTTTTCAGCAGTGGAAAGCAGCAGCTTAAAGTCGTATTTTCGCAACGCGTCCGCGTCACTGCGTCAGGCTCGGCTTTTTATTCAAGTTTCCCGCATATTCGGCGATAATAATGATATATTTTTTTCTATGGAAAGGCCAGCAAACTTCGCCACAAGAGCAGCCTCGGAAGGCTTGACGAAGACGACAGTTTCCATCACACGCACTTGACTCGAAACAGTCAGAGCGTCATGTCAATGTACCCTCCTGGAGAAAATGCCTTGATGCAAGGACAGCAATTGTCGAGAAGAAACAGCATCGCAGCCATTGAAGGCATTGCGAGACGTAGAAGCAGTGCGAGTGCAAGAGCAGAATTGAGAAGAAATAGTACGGTGGGATTTGAAAATGTCAAATTCGGACCTTTGGACAGAAGCATGAATTACGACAGGTGAGTCGAAAAAAAATATTGATCGCTTTTCAATCACTCCTTGATTCAGAGACGCTGGAATACTTTTCAAAATTAAATCCCTGAACGAACGAGCAAAAGAGTATCGGGTGGGCAAAAAATTTGACGCAGCTTCACATTTTTGATATGTACAAAGATATTCTCGTATTATGTTATTTAAAATGTTGACAAGCAGGTAATTTAATATTCTTCCAAGACATGCGCATCGTTTCACTTTCAATGATTCGATCAACAAAAAAGTACAAAGCTCAAAGAGAAAAAAAAATTTCCGAAATTTCTGGTGAACGAGGGGTTTTCATTAGGTATGCCCTATTGTTTTGCATCCTACTAAATCAGTTATCATCAGAAAACCATGCCTTCTTTCCATTTATCATAGAATAATACGTCAGGGTTGTTTGCAAATGTTTTTTTTTAATTCCGAGAATCTTTCCGAAGAAATTAAAGAGAAAAAGCTCACAATACAGTTGTCCTGTACCAGTTCCTCGTAAAATTGGTTTTTTAAAAGAGAGATTTTTTGATTCAGCTTCGATTTCATTGAGTAAAAAAAAAATCCTGTTCAATATTTTCCAGTTCATCTCACTGTCATAAAACTATGCTTCATTATTCCACGTACCTTAATCGCGCATCTTTTTTTCGTTCGTGTTTATTCCCCGACTTGCCTTATTTGGGTTCACGTTCCTGACGCCGATTCGTGTCTTGATCACTTCCTGGATCTTGCTTTATGAGAAATACGAAAGATTTTTCGCGATTATATCGTTTTGATTGTAAAATATCAAAGGTCGTGGTCCAACTCGGTGGAGCCAGATGGCGACAGATCCGAGAAGCGGCGCCACAACAGCGACCCGAACGACGCGAGAATGGCGAAAAACAATGACTACATGCAGCAACAACAAGCGTCGTTTGACGACAGGAAACGTGGCAGCAGTGCCAAGGACTCGTTTTCTCCGGAAAATCATCGTCGGACGCGTCGTGATTCGAGCTATCAAGGTGGATCACGAAGAAACGATTGGTATCTCGGGTCTGATTCCGAATCCCCACTTCGTAGGAAGTTGCAACAGCCGTCGGAAGGTAATCACAATTAGTGTGATTACCGACATTAGTATTTTTTTGTGTCTGGTTTTCGTTGTACTGGACGTTATTGTAGACGTGCACGGTGATTCACGCTATATTCAAGAGACCACATGATACCTAAAATACCCCGGAAATGCTATGAAAATAAATATTTGTGATATTTCGGCAGATGAACAATGCGAATAAAGAAATCCTGTCAATTCGACAATTAAAAGAGTTTTTCGACGCTTCGAAAACTAAATCGTAAATTTCACCTTAAAAAAAAAACTGCGAAGACCAGCTAATATTTGGTACAGTTCGTATTTTTATGGCAATTCCGAGAATCGTGTTCCTGATGATATGATGCTTGCGATGCCAACATTTTCCCCAACATTCTCTTAATACTGAAGAACGATCTTTCTTGTGCTGAAAACGACATTATTTTTCTTCAATGTACAGGAAAGTATTTCAGCCACAAAAAATAACTTCTGCTATGAAAAGGAAAATAATTGATGGCGCCTTTAATTTTTCAAGGCGCCCAATATTTGTTATATAATTGTTGGGATGGAAATTCCGCTATTTTTTCAATTTTTAATCTTATTTTTACCGAAGTTTTTCTTTAAAATCGTCAAAACTTCCCAAATTGTTCACGGTTCCGTTGGAGAAATAGCGTGTGAAAATCTAGCAAATATTTGCTCAGCACGATGTTTTGCAAAAGTCCTATGAGGGCATCATTTGTTCAGTTCAGCGCGTCAGAATTACCGTAGTATTTGAAGTATGTAAATACTGTACCTTGGAAACATATTCGGGCTTCCGTTTTTGAAAAAAATGTTCTCAAAATCGAATTGGCTCGACTGTATACAAAAGAAAACGAAACCAAACAATTGAAATGGTTTTCACAGAAGAGCAACAGCACGCAAGAGTAGGAAGAAAAAGGTCGTCCACAGACGGAGGAACAGGAATCGGAGTTTTGAATTCCCCGAAGCAGCGAGACACGAATCGCACAAATCGTCATGATTATGCACAAGACGCCTTTTACAGAAATCGGTTGGAGCAGTCTGGGGCAAGACTGGAAAGTGCTTTGCAACAACAACAACAACAGCAGCAACAGCAAGTAAGTTCAACAATAAATAATAATCCAGAAGATGGCAAATATTCACCGGTTAAATCATAAATGGATTAGCGCAATGTTTCAATCATGGCTGCAATTCTGCACCTTTACAAGCTGTTTAATGCTCTATTTGCGGAGTTTTCACGAAACAGCAAGAACCGCAATTTTACAAAAATCTGCGCAGCGTTTAAAAAACTAAATATGATAGGGTATTGTATATTTAATGAAATTCTATATTTCTCAGGCATATTAAATCAATTTTGTATATTTCTGAAGTTTTTTCTGAAACATGAGTATCTTCGTTATTCTTCTCGCGGAGCTTTCACAAAAAAAGCAAGAAGCTAAATTTCACAATATTTTAGATCGTGTTTAAATTTTGAATAGAAGCGATAACATTTAATGATGGATCCCTTGCATAAACACATTTTTCTTTAATTTTATATATATGCGAAGCTGTTACGAAGCGAAAGAAGCCGAATTAAAAAAAAATTACATCGCGTTCAAATATCAAATTAAGGCGATTTTATCGAATGAAAAAATTTTTCAACAATCAGAATTTTCTTCACGAAGCTTTCAGAAACACGCAAAAAGCCGAATTTTGCAAAAATGCACAGTACTCGTAAATCGCATTCAGAATTCATACAAAAGCGATGATATTGAATGATGTACTCGTATTCCTTGAATGTCATAATTGGTTTATTGGTTTCTATATTATTTTCGTGGAGCTTTCACAAAACCGCAGCCGAAATGTCGAATTTACCAAACTTTCAGTTCACGATTGAAATTCAAATTCAAATTATAATATTCAATGAAATACAGTACATCTCGAATTGTCATCATTATCTCATTTATCGTTTCTTTTGAGAAGAGTCGCACAATTCCAACTTCTCTGCTATGATAGCTCAGCCTGGCAAATGAACTCTCGAGAACTCTGAATTACAGGAAGCTCACTTTTTTCTTTTTCATTTCGAACGTAGCTAATTCCAGACAAATCTTCATCGTTCCTCCCTCTCTCTATTTTTTGTTCTCTGACAGAAAAATTTGGAAAGAAGACAGAGCAAGGACACGAACGACATAATCGACAACAGCGAAGCCCGTCGCCGCCGGGCATCCCGCGAAGCCCGCCGCATGGCCAGCGGCTCCAACAACAACAACAACAACGCGTCAGCAGCACTCGCCTACAATAACAGGCTCAACGACGCGTCATCCCTGTCACTGTCCGACATCCGCGGCGAGGCTCAAATCCGGGAACTCCGTCGTCGCCGCGACGAGGCCGTGTCACGCGACGGGAACCGCGGCGACCTATTAGTTTGAGACGAGAGCCAATATAAAGAAATCACTATAATTTTGTTTTATATATATAGAAGTTGCCAAAGATTCACTGTTGGGATGGAACATAGGAAATGGTGCTTATGTTGAAACTGGACGGAAAAAAAGATGCTCCGTTTTATGGTGTCTCAATTCTCCCGTTCGTCGCGGCGCAAAATTTACGTGTATCCTGAAAAAAGCGGTTGAGAAAGAGGAAAAAATGGTGATTTTGAAATGTTTTTACTTGCATATGTTTATTCCTTCGGTATGATGTATGCTGTACATTTTCGCTCCAACATTTTTATTTCGCAGCATGCATTATTCCGCAATAAGTCTCCTCAAATATTTGGGATCACATCAGATTAATTTTATGAAAAAATGTATCTCTTTTTCCTTCAAAAATAATACTGTAAAATTCGAAGATTAGGTCAGACTTAAATTCAGCGCATGGAAGCTAAAATACTTGTGTTATTGGAAAGATAAGTACGGCCGGGTGAACACCTTGAAATAGTATATGAAAGCTTTTTTTCAGCTTCCAAATACAGATAATTACTGCGCAGAAGAAAACCACACAAAATCTGATCTTTTCGGCGTCAGAAGGAGTCGTTGAAGCAAAGAACAAGAACAATTCCAGCTTTACTGTAAACAGATGATGGGCGAAAAAACTCCGAAAAACGAAGCACAAAATTTGTCCGTTTTCGATGAAAGATGGACAAATTTGATCGTGAAATGTACTTTTTTTCTTTTTGTGAAAATGAAAAGCCAAACGCCTTCAAGAAGCGATATCAAAATGTCTAAAAATGAAATTCAATTCTTTCAATTTTTCTAGCAGTGTTGGCAGTGACAGTATCTCAAAACGCTTTATCTGGTTGTTGGGGCGATTTTTTCAGTTTTCAGTTTCCCCCCCAAGTCAAGTCGTATGTATGTTGGGAGGTCCGCATGTCGATGAGGTCCCTATGTACATTTCCGAAGGTCACGAACACGTCTGTAAATGGATTAAACTTGCAGCCAAAAATTGTTTCGCTGTTCGCGCACAAATAATCTCAACTAACGCTAATATGTTGCAGAACGGGGAATGTATTTCCGCACAAATATTACGAACTCTTCTCTCGGGTAAAATAGGGAACGATGATGATGATGTAACCGCGCAGAACATCAACTTCCTTCCCACTCGCAGTGTGTTAGTATTTCTCACGTCGAAAAAATAAAACGGTTCTTCCAAAATGAATCCACCACATAAATTATGCAGATAGAAGATGAGACAGCCGTACTAGGGTTTGCATATGAAGCCAGCAACGCAAGTAGATTCTCACACAAGACTTTTAAAATTCAGGTTCATCGAGGGTTCATTTCACGGCGTAAATACGTCACTTTTTATTGCATTCATATTCATATCGGGTAGAAAATAATTTTCGCGTCAACTCAGCCTGCCTTCAAACCCATCATCATATTTGCAGGCACTGATTTAGTTCGCGTAAAAAAAAAAATATATCTCGCCCGAAAAGCAGAAGTTAGCTAATATTGTGTGTACAAAACTCTGTCTATTAAAAGGATCCATTGCAATCGCAAATTCGCGAAAGCAAAAACAAACAAAAAATATATGATCCATCGAAAGGGCCGTTACACGCAAGCGGCTATTTGAATAAAATAGAGCAAAATTTCGCTATTTTTTGGAAAACAAGTAATTGATGCAACTTTGCACTCACAGAAAATGTCCCAAGAACACATACAACACACATAGGGGGGTTCAAAATAAGCAGAGGAAAATCCAATATTTTTTTGAATGGAAAAAGTTTTTAGGCAGTCGCTGGAAAACGGCGAGTGTACTGGATATTGCATTGAATAAGGGGTAATAATTTTTGCGTGAAGAAGCTGGATTCTCGTGAAGTGTTAGGTCTGGATTAATGTTCGGGCTCGAGCTCCTCGCTTGTGCTACTGCTGTTTCGGGTCGACGAGGATGTTTGCAACGGGCCAGATAGACTCCAAGAAATTGACAAATTCTTCTTCATGCGGGCAGTGAGTGGCGGAATGGCGCTCCTCGGGATCAGGAAGCTCGACAGGTTGAAGAGGTCGCCGAAAATCTTGTATCGGTCACTGAAACACGGAAATTAATTTTTCTTAAAGGGGTGAAAGCAAGTTACAATATTTTCCGCGTGAAATGTCAACTGTCGGCTCTTTTCAATTTTTATACATTCAAAGCAGAATTTCAATGATCCGGGGATAAGGATTGATACCAGGCGACATCTAACGAGTCATTCAAAATTTAATCAATTCAAGAACGGCGAAACCAGGAATCAAAAGTAACCCGAATTATGCCTACAATTGCAGGAAAAGCTCTTCTCCTCGTGAATATCCACCTTGAAGTCCTGCCTAATTTTCATACATTTAAATCATCTGGTATAATAATCAGATGGCCTCTTCGACTTATTCAACAACTGAAAAAATGGAAACAATGGTTGAACTCTAGATTCGGAAATAACCTGAATAACTCTGACACGGGCTATATTGCCGCAAATATTTATAAGTATTTCCCGGATGCCCGTGCAAACGAATTTTGCAACAACAGAAAATTCCTGATGAGCAAGTTTCCGTTTCGAATACCTCACATTCAAGATAGGAATTCCCCACATTACAATTGAAAGAGGGAAAATTTGTTTTAAACCTTGTGAACTCTGACTAGCGGCGAGTGAAGCTTTTACTCCATATTCCTTCAATTTCCTGATGCCAAAAACGCTCGTCTAAATTCAAAATAAATTTGAGTTCACGTCATTCTGAGGAAGAAAACGTTGCTCGACAAAAACAATATCGCAAATATTCATTGCCCTTGGATATTAAGAAGAAGAAAAAATAGGTTTGAACAAAATCTTTCTTTTTTTCGGGATATTACGCGTCCGTGAATTCTAGCATGAATTATTTACGAAAGCTAAGGTATATTCTTACAGTTGATATAGCCAATAAAAGAGCTGTTGAACTTATTCGATAAATATTCAAAAGCGGCGGTTCTCACAACATTATATTCACGATTTCTTGGAAAACCAGATGGCAGCAAACGGGAACGATTTAAAAATAATGTCCAAGATTGATTTTTTTTAATAAGCCGATATTCCAGAGGATGACGATCAATGCAGACGTTCTCATCAGAATTCGAGTTTCCTGTCATCACACGCATTATAGTTACCCGAGTTTCAAGGCTATCAACAATGATTATTATCAGCACTCACCCCAGCGTCGACCTCAAGTACTGGTACCCAGAAGATCCGCCAGTGCCCATCTGTTGGATGCCGATCGTGCGTTTCACCAGCATCATGTGATTGTCTATAATGAAGAAATAAACGCTTTTTGGATTCAAGTTCACCTCGATTATTTCATTAAAAGTACCTGCAGGCATTATAATCATTTACTTTGAAAACTTGTCATCTCCGACTCCAATCAACTTTTCTGCTTCGTGTGTGCGAACGCCGCTCAACGTTCGTCTTACAATATTTAATTAAGACCTTATTTTTATGACACATCACGTAATCTCGGGCAGAGGTTCTTGTCGGGTTCATTTCAAGTCACATTATTTTACACAAATTTAGGTTCAAATAGGTTAATCAGGATTTTTATAAGAATCTGAAGAAAAAGCAGTTTCACGAAGAGATTAACCAATATTTATAGTAGTCTATCGAGCTTGACGCGTGAGCCTTAACTATTTGGCCCTTCGAGCGCTGTAAGAAGCGTGTCTTTATGTACAAAAGTTACAATTAGAATACGTCCTGCAGCTTCGTAGCCCTTCGCAGAGTTTCCAACCTTCACTGGGAAGGGATTCGAACAAGATTTTACCATGCGTATCAACGTGAGGATCGTCTCTATAGGGTCTAGACAAGATGGAATGATACGGCGGATGACCTACTCTGAGCTTCAGAAAAATGTTTCAAGAATGAAGTTTTGAATAGTATGGATATTTCGAAAGACACGGATTAAGTCGGAACCGGATACTAACATCTCTATCATTCAACTGGGCACAAAATCCGAGGCTCTCGTGAAAAGAAACGTGTCATTCTTGAACTTGGGGGGGGGGGGGGGGGGTTGTTTACAGACATTCATTTAGGAAACGTTATTTGACGGAAAGTATTCGACTTCCATGTCTCCCAAATGTCGGTTGGGATTATGATATTACGGGAGTTCGGACGGTAAAAATACAGTAAAGGGCAGGTTTTACATTATGATGCAGTCAAACATTTTCAAGTCGAACTTATTCAAGGTGGAACCAGTAAAAATGTTGAGCTACGAAGAATTCGAGTTACGGAAACAAGTATTTTTATGGTGGGAGAGAAAGAAAAATGAAAGGGAATTGTTATTGGTCATATTATTCTCGGCCTTGAATTGCTTTTCAAATGAGTTATCAGGATACTTAACTTATCAGAGGCAAAGCTGTATTTGCCCGAACAGCCTTTCAATTACTTTCAAAACACATCAAGTGACATTTTAATTCCTTTTCTCTTTCCTGATTGTTAAAAGAAAAAAGTAAAAAGGGCTGCAGGTAATTCGAGCTATGGAGTTTGAGGGGAATTCCTTTTGAATTGGGGAGATTTTTAATGCATCGTTTCTAAGAGAATTCAGACGGCACTTGAAAATCTTCGAAAGCCAACAAAAGTGTTACGGGTGCTACGAATCATACGATTAAAAGTCGGGAAGGGTTAATTTTTAAGATGAGGCTTATTTATAGAGTGAGATGCACAGTACTGTATTTTGCTTTACTTCGCGGCTTTTTTGATCAGCTCGCGATGAGAACCAAATGACAGCGGACTTACATCGCCATTTCGTGATAAGACTGTCGACGTCCATCAACAGGTTCAGTAGTTGATAGGGCATGTTGAACCGGGGTTCATCCCTGTAGAACGAGATCATCAAAGCGCCTTGAAGGGCACGATGCGAGAACCGACGCTCGCCGCGCTTCACAAGACCATTGTGAATGTCCACGTTGAAAATGGACTCGAATCGCTCAGAAGACGCTCGGAGTTCTTCTTTCAACTGCTCTCTTTGCGAGTCTGTCAACGATTCATCCTGAATAAAAAAGGAAGAATAATGGCTGAAACCTCAACTTCCTCAAGAAGTATACATCGCATATACTCAGCGAGGAAGATTAATTATGTCCGAATAATGGTCATTCTTCAAGATGTTTCGACACTTTCGAGACATTGCTAGAAACAAGATGTTCAACGGATCAAGATTAAAATAGCACAACGTGCTGGATGATTGTCTTCTCGCTTCACTACAAATTTACTTGACTTCATGATCGACAGGCAAAGCAAGGTCGCAGACACGTCACCGAAGAATGCGAAGATACATTTTAACCTTGCTGACACCTGATGTACGGCACATCAATGCAAGATAATGCTTTCGTCAATATTGCCTAGATGTCACCAAGATTCCGATGATTTTTTTATATACTGCACGTTCCAAACAAATTCGGGGAACAAAAATAGGTCCTACAAGAAGCTTCAGTGGCAAAATCGGAAAGCCATACGTAAAAGATTCAATTGTAATATTGACTTAACCCTTCATTGGTGTAAAGTTATTTTCCATTGCGCAGTGGTACCAGGACTTTTTTGCAGGCTTAGCGCGCTTTGGTTTGACGAATGGTCACCAAAAATGGCACCATAGGGCAGAGTGGCCCAAGCCAGGAAATATTGGGATAAGCCAAAGGAGGAAAATTTGCGAGGTCCACCGGACTCAAGTTAATCCTACGACTGAAGGCTTACAGAAATCCTGCCTTGGGAGAGTTTTTTTTTTATTCCCTCATTTTTTCCCTTTGCGCAAAAAGCTCGAAAAATATAGTTAGTTCACAACAGACTAAATTTGCCACTCCAATATTTTTTTTTCAATTTAAAAACGACTAGTAAGAAATCCCTGCTAATTTACCCTGGCACAGCCACCAAAGGGTTAACGTTCAATCATCATAGCTGCAGTTTCACATGGAACAAAAAGTCGATAATTTGGAGAGTGTCTTATGTTCGCCATTTTTTCTATCATAAAGTTTTCCTGTGGGGTGATTGTGCTGAAATGAATTTAGTCTTTACAGAGAAGGTCCTCTGCGTTATTCATCAATTGCATACCCTTCCCTGATGTTCTCCTTGAAATTGCTGACCGCATTGAAATCAAATAAATCTCCGTTTTAAATTCCTGAAAAAATTTTATGCATTTTATTATTTCTGCATTAGTTCGTGCCTTTCGAGAATCAATAAAATTTTAGTTTCGCAGCCAAGATGAAGCATAACATAACATACCTGGGCATCCTTGGCCAGTTTCGCCAACATGGCTTTGATGACGGCCTGGAATTTGTTCCAGAAATTGAACCCAGGATTGGAGCTATCAGGTGAGTAGTCCTCCAAGCCCGGGGTGCGTTCAAGCCACCGCTGAACCAGGTCACACAAGGAAGGTTCCTGCTCACTTTTGTCCAGCATGTCCAGGGCACCCAAGGATGCATGAGCCTTATCCTCTTTGAAGGCATTGTTGAACCTCTCCGGGTTCGCACTGTATTTCGGACCCTTCATGGAAACAAGTCAGACAGGTGAATTCCCGTAAAATTAATCACGCATGCTGGACTCGGAATTGAACTTGGGATTCTCACAATTAATACAAATGGTTTTCTTTGAAATCTTGGGAGGACCAGAAAAAAGTGTTAGCTTTACACTACAGTGTATGATTTTTCCTCAAAGATTCTTCATAACTTGTTCAATTCATTGATAAATTTCCGGAAACAGACTGCACACTTCGTGCTCTAAATTGTGAATGCATTGATAGGTTGGTTTCAGCTATATACAGTATATGGAAATATCTTTCAAAAGAAATCCCTTGTATACTGTATGCAAAATTTTCTCCACCTGCATTACATAATGTTATTCAATCACAAGGGTCATGAATGAGCCAATATTACATACCGATTTCACACCGATCTTGTTTTCCATGAGTCTGAACTGGAGACTCTGGAATCCTGAGCCAGGGCGCAAAAAATCACGAAACTCGTTGAAGTCCAAAGGGGTCATTGTCTCCAGAACGAGGACGTGATCCACCAGTAGCTACCGGCAATGGAAACCGCGCGAGAAACATTTATCATATAATCTGGGCTCCTCACAATATTGAAGAAAAAAGGAATTAATTTCAAAGGAACGAATTGTTGGAACAGTACTTTTAAAATTTGCACCACACGGTTCATCATTTTGAGAATGTCCAGCATTTTTGTATCGTCCACCACTTCGCTGTTGAACGTCGCTCGAACATGATCGATTTCGTAGATGATCTGCTTGAACCATAGTTCATGAGCTGCAATGAATAAGAATTATAAAATGTGAAAAATGCGAGACACTGGTGGAATCTGAAGAATATTTTAGGAAACAACATTTCCGAATTTACAGCAATCACTTTTTTTTTTGCAGAAAAGGTACAGCTTATTCACCAGTTTAAACATCAGGTCTCCCAAGCTAGACCGAAATATTTTTACGAAGAACTTTCGCTATCACGCAGAAAAAAAGAACCTATAAAACCAAATTCCACTTCCTTGACATCCGTTCGCTAATGGATGGTCCAGATATTTGTTTAGAACATGCAAATTAGATATTGTAATATCCAAGATTTTAAAGCAAGAACCTTTCGAACACCGCACAATCAATAATAGGCCTTGAAGACATGTGGCTTTATTTTGGGAGGATTTTTTTTTTAATTGCAGCGTTGAATCATGCAAGTTGATCAGAAAATATTAACAGCAGTACCGTGAAAAACGTCTACGATCAGCACCTTTTTTTTTAAATTAGCATCGTTATCAGACCTGGGAGCTGGGACATGACCACAACAAATCATTTCAAGTATCCTAACCTAAACAGTCAGCAAATGCATAAACTGAATAAGTCTGGCAAGTATACTTAATTTCCCAACATGGATGGACCGGAATTCCTGCTTGTAATTGTTACTCCTCAAGTTTTTGAAACAAAAATGCGAATATATTAACTAGATAATGAGGGTGGCGATGAAAAAAATGGAATATTACTCAACGAAAATTACTTCCATCTGCATTTATTCAACAAGGAAGGAGTAGGACTAAAAATCGTTTGAACCAAATCTCTCCATCGTTCATGAATATCATGATTATTGAAGAATAAAAAAGGGGAGACAACTTCATACTATGCGCACTCATCATGTTTTTTTTTTCCAGTCAAATCCTGGTTCAGAGGAGACACGTCGCCGAATTGAAAGGATCTCATTTTCTGTTCTGTAACGTTTTTTTTTTATACGAAGAATTTCTCAAAAACTTGTCCTACTCCATGAACCTGGAAGCTTTACAGAAGGTGAACTTGATCCACTTCGGAAAACCAGGTCCTTTTACGGAAAGCAGTCCGCTTTCTAAAGTCGTCGCATATGCGTCTTATTTCCATACCGTGTACTTTATAGAGCATCATGGATTAAAAGAAAAATTGTAGAATACCTTGGTGTGTGATGATGAACAAGTGCTCCTCGTGCACCTGCGACAGAGGGGTTTGGCATGTCAACAACTTGTCAAGTTGCAAGTACTCGCCGTACATTTTTCCACCTCGGGCAGGCGAAAGGCTGCGCAGCAGTCGTAGCAGGCGTAAACGCCCGGACGTTAGTGCCTTTTTATGATGTGTACAATTGTGAACCGAAAAGATCATAAAGAGCATGTCACGTGAACAACTTACTATTTGAACCGAGATTCTAAGCCTTTCCACACAGCAGAAGTATGCAGTCAAACCTCTCTTAAGTCAGCTTTCAGGGGACCAGCAAAAATAAATAAAAAATAAAACTCGACTCGGGCAGGTTTGAGTTACGGAACAACGCCTTTTTTTCTGTGGGAAACATAGAATTGCAGGAAATTGTAAATGGTGATATTCGGGGCCTGAAATTGCTTCTAAAATGAGTTGACGGGATTCTGAATGCTGAGACAGGGGTGCATTTGCCCAATTCAGTCTTTTTATTCCTTTTAAAACATATGGAATTCAATTTTTCCTTGATTTTATCTTTCCTGTGTCTAGAAAATATTAGCCGAAATGCCCCTGAAAATTCGACTTATATGGAGGTTTGAGAAGAAAAACCTTTGATTTATAGGGAGGTTTTCCAAGTCACTTTTTCCTAGGGAATTCATAGGGAGGCTTGAGGTTCGAGTTACTGAGGTTCAGCAGTAGAATTAATCGCTATAGAGGTTCAGGTATTCTCTCGGGAATTACAGTGGCCATTACACAGCTCCTCTTGATTGATGACTGAGTTCGTTGTTGGGAATATAAATATATAGTAAAACTTGCCCTGGAATCCTGGATACCATCATGCGGAAAAGATATTCCTTCGTGATGGATTAGGGTTATCATGTGTTACATAAGACAAGCAGATGAATAATTGAGCTTCTTGCAAGTAGGCAGCCGTACGAAAGTAGAGTATACCCGATTCCGAAATTTAAGACTTCGAGCAAAGCTTATATTAGTTACCGGATCGAAAACTCCTACAATGCATTGAGTTTTTAGCACTGCTATGCAAAATAAATTATCTTGACCGTTCAACCCAAAAAAAAGGGTTAACCCATTCATATGATGGAGAGTCTTGAATCTCAACGGGTGACAAGCACATTTCATTTTTCTACGAAGGGCATTTGATCTTACAGAATCCGAGCTTATATATCCTGGATGTTACAATTCCTCTCATTTTTTTTAGAATAAGGAATATATTATGCAGTAAATAAAAAATACGTTTTCTACCTTGGAAGGTTTGAGGATGAGGGAAACCCTGGGAGTGTAAAATATCAAAACCGGTCGTTTGTCATTCAAAATTGCATTCCTCGACAGCTATACCTGCGCATTCAGGGATACAGTCCTTGACAGTAATTTGATTACTGAGTGAATGCTCATAAAACAGGATTTACAAACGTGCATAAACGTCACAATAGTTCAGCGGAACGCATCCACACTTGAAACGATTGGTTGATAAGGCACTTGGGGTTTCATATGCTTTCTTTTCATCAGAATAAACAGGAAACTCTGGCAAAAAAAAAACTTGTTGACACAAGTGTGACCTTCTATGGAACCTGCATGCAAAAGGTATCATGGTGCAACTCGGTTCACTGTACAATATGCCTTCGGAGATCTCGAGATTTAAATCTTCGACTCGGGTGGTCAGCAGGACACATGCACAATCGACCCTTTGCTGAAGATGTCAATCAGCAATAAAAGGTCCTTGGTGGTGAGAGAACGAAGGTTACTCGTATAGTGTCACAACGACTTCGGTAAAAA
>CAJPEX010000726.1:0-47473 GCA_905338405.1 Notodromas monacha
AAAATTGTCAAACTGGGCTGATTTTTTTTTTTGCCAAAGAATATGGTTGCCCTAAAGAATAATTTTTTTCCAGCTCGATTAGACGCCATCTTAATTTTCATTCCGAGAACTTTTGTTAGAACCCTCGTATTAAATACAGAAATGAGTATTTTCCTCTCATTTTATATCTTGTACAAAATTAATAAAAATTAAAATGAGTGAAGTTCGTGAAGTTGATTCGAAGATTCCTCGCAGCTCTGCGAAATCTCTGTCACTCCATAAAAAAGAGATACATCAGAACATATACAAACCAGTTGTTCCACCTCCAGGGGCAGTTTCATAGCTGATGACACCAGGGAAGCGAAGACAACGAAAGTCCAGTCCATAACGTTCGTGGTAATACTCCCCAAGCAACTCGGTGTGCACCTTGGCGACTCCGTAAATTGTCCTAGGGCGCTGGATCGTGAAATCCTGGACATTCTCCAGGGGTGTTGTTGGTCCAAATGCACCAATGGTCGATGGTATGAAAACGCGGAGTTTATGAGTCCTGGACACCTCCAGGATGTTGTGGACCCCTGTATATGAAGAAAGTTCTATACTTGTAAAGAAAAAACTAAACAAAAAACAACACACCAGAGCTACACCTATTTTGTGTAACCTTCAGAACACTTTAATGCAGTAAAATCTTGTTGCAACAAATACCATTACAAAAACATTTTCAGTATACTGTAATAATCTTTTTCTCAAGTCCCAACAGAAAGCACATGGAGTATGTGTTAATCATTATAATCAACTCCCCAGTTTCAGTATAATAAACTTTTTTGAGGAATGTGCAATAGATTCTCCAGGTAGAAATGTGCTGACTAAGGCAGGCACAGTCTGCAATTTCCATTCCCAAATAATGTGGCTGACTGGTTCTTCAAGTTACACCAATGACAAACATGTTTTCAAGTGGTTCAACACATCATCCAAACAGAACAAAAGATTTGTGAAACTGATGAAATGCATAATTGAAAGTAAAAAAAAATCGAATCACTCAGTTTTTTGAACAATAAAAAAATCTCAAAATGCTAGAAAAGCAAGATTTAGTTATTACAGCATTTGCAGGTCTGATGTAAAAAAATTTCCAGTAATTAATTTTGAAAATCTTTACATAAACAATTATTTGGTGCAGCAAACCTTCCTGAAGTTCCCAAAAGCTTGTTGTAACAGGAGTACTGTATGGACTTTATCTCAAAGTCTTTCCCTCAAACCTCAAATTTTCTGGAGGCCTTTCTCTATTATTTTATGGACACAGGAAAGATAAGCAATACAAATAATGTAACTTGATGCATTTTGAAAGGAAGTGAAAGACTAATTAGGCAAATGAACCCTTGCCTCCAAGTTCAACATCCTTTCAACTCATTTAAGTAACAATCATTTAAAGCCCAGCAAAATATAAAAAATTAAAATTTTCTGTAATTCTCCTGTATTTTCCTAATGAAAAATGCCCGTTTCCCTAAATTCAGTTTTTTCTGGTCCCTTGAAGTTTGACTGAAAACGGTTTGAATTTCTTATCCAGATAACGCTACATTATTCATATTATCATTATTATTTGCCAGAAGGATGCAAAACAACAGGAATTTATAAATATAAGTTAATAGTGAACTTTCAAGGCATTATAATAACGAAAATGAAAATACAATAAGTCACCTTCAATATTGACTTTCATAGCGAGTCTCAGGTTTTGCTCCCCTATAGCGCTCAATAAAGCGCTAAAGTGAATCAGCCAGTCAATTCGATGCGTAACGACGATGTTGTGAAGTCCTTCTCTGTCCAATATGTCAGCATACAAATAGGGTCCTGTTCAAAAATATTTGTTTCATTAAACATGAAATATTTCAATGATACACCGAGGATCATTCGTTTTCAATATTCACTGAAATATATACTGGGGGATAGGCATTCACTTCTGCGCTTGAATTATGTTACAGAAAATGTCATTGTAATAAATCAATGCAGACCATATGTCCTAATTTCTCACAGTAATCCTCTTTCCGGATAACGATTTATTTTAGGAGCACGTGAGGTTATGAATAATATGTACGTTGAATTGTGCACGTAATGTTTTTGACGATTAATTTTAGCACAGCATCAATCCATAAAATGAATGACGCACAGAAAAAAAGACAAACCGCTTCGCATTATGTCAAGATCCGGCTTCACGATGTCAGACATGATGACATTATCGCTCCCGAACTTGGCACGCAAAATCTTCGCCAGACCTCGTCCCAACTGCCCGAGAGCACCTGGAAAATATACATTAGCGACGATTTCATATGACGCAAAATAATACTGTATCCCAGAATGCGTTTCGTCCTTTATTGCTTACGTCAACATTTTGGCACACGAAACGCGTCGGATGATCGTATGACGTAACCAACCAAAGAAAACGAAGAACGAGGTTATAAAATATCATTCAGATGTTCTACTGGGTCAGAAGGTCAAATCGATTCGAAACACATGGTTCTGCACGCGGGTTCCAAAATGACGTGAGCAGCTCAACTGCTTCACTATACGCGTTTGAACTTGAAATTCATCAGTTTTTTCGGATCTTAAAAACGCAACGACGAAACTTAAAAACGCAATGCAAGTCACTTAGTCACACGAACTTAACTTCAAACAAACAAAAAAAATTTCAAAATTCAGGTCAAGTTAATACGGACTTTGTTTTCGGGTACTGAAATAAGAATTACTGTATAGCAATTCATTATAATTTCGCAAATTAGTCCACTATATCATCACCCGAAGGCGTCACTCAGATGAAATCGCCCAAAATTTTCCACTCACCAGTGATAAGAACCTTCGGTGGACCCCCAGGGTTCGTTGATAACGTTTTCCGGAAATTCGCTTCGCCAACAAATGATCGTGGCCCAAGAATCGCAAAACATGCTGCATTTCGACCCACTTGTCGCATCCACGATGCGTTCATCTTTTATATACCCTATATCGTATCGAAAGCAGCTTTGCGCAGTTGATAAACCGGAAAATCAGCTCGAGCTCGAAAGAGAGAACACTCATCAGAAAAGCGAAAGATTACATATACGGAGGTTATTTCGAAACGAAGGTCAATCAATTCTGAGTACAAGGAAGTAATCCGACAACCCGGAAACCCGTTCCTCACGTATACAACGGCAATTCGCAATAACCGCTATTCCACCGAGAGGGACGTTGCGTTCATGCATTTCATTTTTTGCATTCATTCATTCCCGTGAGCATTGATTTGATTTTGAAATAAGTTCGGTCGTCGTGAAATTGGCCAAGGAAAGACAGTACGTGCAGCAGTATATACTGCACTAGATCAGTTTCACATTTGATGACACCTCATATAAATCAGCAGATGGCGTTCGCGAGGGAAACTCGTGATTTGATTTCTCCTCAATATAAACCGTGAAAAACTCATGACCATTCCACCATCAGTAATTTCAGTTCAAGGACACAATAATGAGAATCCCGAATTCTCCCGGAAGTGTTGATGTTGACGGGAGATACAGCCAGAAAAAACACAATCAATACTCTTAATTTAGAACGCATCAGTTATATGGTATTGCGTCTCATATATACAGTACAATTATTCTCGTTCTCGGAGCCCAACAACTGATGTGTGGCACGTCCGGCAATTCTCACATGAGTGACATGACGTGCGGTAACCGTATCACTTAATTGGATTAGAATCACGTAAAATCACACACTGCGTAAAAGATATCGAGATTCCCTCCGCAGCAAAACTTTTCAAGATGCACCGCAATACGACTCGGAGTCCACAGCTTCACGAACCCACAATGCGAACATGAGCTGCCTCCGAAATACGAAGGAGCAGTGAAATTTTGGAATTCGCAACGGATCTTCGAAACACGCTTGATTTTACTCAACGATCAGGGAACGCACTCACACAATACTGTACTGTATTTGGAACTGCTCCCTGCTGGTGAAACCGGCAAAGAACCGAATAAGGGCACACGGGTTCTGCGCAGTGTAAGGAATACCAGAGTCTGCGCTGTGCTGCAGCAGGTCTAACGAGAACTATACAGGCTTCATGAAATGCCTCAACCCGCATGACAGTCCAAGGGATGACCAGAAATTCCCCGGCAGGGAGGGTTCAGAGAAACGCGCGGGCTTCTGAAGAGCATGAGTTTGACGTACCGGACCTATGACGGGCTGTTCACAAATACTGTACAGTACTGTAAAGTGCAGTACTGCAGATTCCACAGTGACAGAAAGTTTCAGCTACCCAAATACAGTACTAAACGTATGTAGTGAAGCAAAAATTCCTGAAAAATTGAATGAAAAACATAGAGGAATAATCGATCAGTTTTTGCATTTTCTTGTGAATAAATACTGAACATGAAATGGAAGTTGGTTTTTCATTCCAGATATGCTCATATTTTAAGAAATTCTGTCTCAAGAAAGAAGCCAAACAAATAAAGATGCTGGTGAGAGGTCTGAAAACCTGAGAGTGTAAAGAGGTTCTCTCCAAAATCAGTTCTTGCACTGCTCCCAACAAGAAATTCTATATGAAACCTTCCTGTTTTCTTTGTACGTGTATATTCTCAGACTCCGACCCATTTTGAAGAACAAAGAATATAAAAAAAATCAGTCTTGAAATTGAAACAATATCACAGATAGTTTCAGGGTTTGTTCACTGCACCACAAGCTCTTGCAGTACCATCCTGCGGGGAGCCACTGTTGTCATTAGTGCTGACTCTGATGGATCTGGTATAAAGACTTTGTCCAAAGTAAGGCCACAAGGTTGCTAAAGCAGCTGGGGTATTGTCTTCAATGGTTGCTGTGCCAGAATCATCTGCAGTTGCTGAGGACACCAGAAACCCTCCATTGGTTGCCTGAAACATGCATCACTCTGATTGTGTGGTAATTCCAGTAATGAACTCATATTATAATGAAAAGTTCAAACAGATTTCAAAATTAGTGATACAATACTGTATTCATATTTGGAATATTATTCAAGTTTTCCAAAATACTGTGGTTTCATAATCTATGCAATACTTGACAAAAATTCAGAAACTTTTCCCACTCTTTCACAGCAGCTAGCAGCTTTATGATTGAAGAAGTTTGCTGACAATTAGTTATTTAATAAGTGAACCAGTTTAAACTGGCCCTAGCAAGGAAGTAATGAAAAGCTCCTGGGAAAATTGAAAGCAGAGGTTTTATTTATCTGAGCCTACCATATTTGGATTGAAGAAATCTCCTTGATTTGCACAACCATCAGCCACATTGCCACTTCTCCTGGCATGAATATTGATTGACTCCCCAGCATTCAATCCAGTGATGCTGCCACTGATCCTGAGGTTATCCAAGAAGAATCTGTGTGTGAGCAGCAGCGTGCCCTCTACACCATCACTGTCAGTTGCTGCATTTAAGACAACAGTAGCAACTTTGTCATCCAACAACCCTGTGAGGTCAACTGCTTGGACCACATCAGCCACTGTGTCACCCAAACCTGGGTCATCAACAAACCCAAGGGACGGAAGACTACGTAGACAAGTACGTATGTCTCGTCTATTTTCTTTGTTTAGAAGTTCAATTCCATTTAGGTCTTATCAAAATTCCAAAGTACAATACTAATTTGTATTAGAAAGGCAACCAATTCAATTTTTTATTTCCAATGTGCTGGTTTACAGTCCAGTGCTGTAGTGTTGCATTTGTATGGCCAACAGCACATACATAATTAAAACTTTAAATACTCTACAGAAGATGTTGCCATTGGTTTTCTTAAAATAAGGACTGAGATTCTTTGCTGACTTGTCCTAGTGTAAATCAATGTCTCAAAGTGTCCAAATTTGTCAGGCAGACAAAATTTTTTAAATTTATAAAATAAGATTTCAATATTTTTCTCACAACATTTTTCCAATCATTTTTGAGCTTTTTACTGACATTATTTTGAAAAAAAAGATAAAATATTTATACAGTGGCAAAATGCTTGTCCCAATTCAGTTCAAAATTGATAAAAATCAAAAATATTAGATTATTAAATTTAACCATTTTTGTTGATCAGTCTTTAATAACTGCATAAACGATTTCAAATCCCTGCTCCCCAGGTTCTCTCAGATCATGAATTATATATTGAGGCTGGCAACACTGAGTTACAATTTTGAAAGTAATTACTGTATTAAATTCCCCCAACCCAACAGAAGTTTTCTAGTTGAGAAACTTTCTTTCTGGAAACGGATAAATCGAAATCCATTTGATGATAATTTCCAATACTGGTAAATTTCGCTATACTTGAAATTTTGATTTTAGCAATCCAGGATTAAAGCTTGACCTGGTTGAAGAAATTCTTCTGCATCGTCATCAGCGTTTTGCAGGTGCCACTGAAAGTCAATTGCAATACCATCTTCAGGAACAGAACCACTTTCAAAATAACTGAAAGGGATTCCTTCCACTGATGCCAAGAAAATAACCAAGCACCAAGAACAAACGCGTTTCCACATGACTAAATTCTTTGAAATTTGAAAAAAAAATGAGAAAATTATTCACTGTTGAACAGATGGACCTCATGCAAAGAACAGCTGCAAGTTCACTGATGACTCTGACTTTCTAAAACTTTCTTTGTGATCATGTATCAGAGGTTGAGTCCACTTTTGCCCGTCTTCCAACAGTAACCCCCTACTATACTTTGGCCAAACTAGATAGACAGTCTTTGTCATATGACATGACATAAACTCAACATTCTTTTAAAATGACATGAATTTAAATTTTATGACATGAACCTAGCATTACAAAATGCTTATGAAATTTTGGTTTACAAGGTAGTCGAACATAGGTGACTAAAATTGTCCCTGACGCGTTAAGTGAACTTTCCTAATAAACCGTTTTACTTGACGCCTTTAAGTTTTAACCCTTGGTTTGATTTTAACATTTCCCTTGGTTTTACATACTATAGTAAAAAAAAAATTAGGAAACAGTAAAGACGATTATTTTTGCCTTTTTTCAGGTCACTCAGAAAGAGGTCACTATAGTTATACCTGCTGTCCTTAATTATTGAGGACTGATGTACCAATCAAATTTTTTATTAAATGACCGACAAAATTCAGACACTAGACTTTTTAATTCTTGAATTTTTTCTTAACCACATAAGAATGAACTCAGAAGAACAACGGCTTAATGCATATATATTGCAACTAGTGACAAATGCCAAGTGACGGCTTTCTTTCTGAAATTTTATTTTCCTCTTGATTTTCTCTTTCCTTATACTCACTGTTTCTTCGACGTGGCGCGAGTTTTTTTGTTTTCATACTAGGTTGTGCGGTTTTGTGAAGCACGATTTCTACTTTTTTTCTTCTTTTCATTGACATAATGTTCCTTCTTGTCTGCACCATTTATTCATACGAAGGATTAATTATTGTGATTTTATTTGTTTTTGCATACACGTGATAATGTTTGAATTTTGTTCAATTTATTTATAGGCTTACAATTTTGTTTCAATTGATATTTCATCAGAATAGGGATTCAAATAGTCATATTGCATGAAAAAAATTATGCAATTTTTTCCAAGTCCAGGAGAATTTTTTTCTTCCACTTGTGATTTGTGGGGCATATCATTTTTACCAGGTTACACTCAGACTCTCTGGCGCAATTGTACAACAGCAACTAATGTATCCATACTGTTTTACATTAATATACCATGCATGCAAATTGTTTCATTTATTGCATGTCAGGAAATGAAGAGAGAACATGTACCATACCTCAGTTTTCTTGCATTAACAGGGGGTACACAATACACTGAATACAGTACAGTGGATGTCTTATGGACAAGTTTTGATGGGTAAAATATAATATTCCTCATCTTTAATTCCATTGGGAAAATAGGAAAAATTTATTTGGTTACAGCAGAACCAAAAAAAGCACTGTATTTACTCAAGTTCAAGTACCAAATTAACTCAAATAAGATGTAGACCATGATTTTGAAGACAAAAATTAAGGTAGAAAATTCCTGCATTAAGTGCAAACTCGAAACTTTTAATGACCAATTCAAACAATACTAAAAATTGCAACAGTTGAAATTTGATTAAAACTGAAATATGAAAAACAAAGAAAGACATGACAATTTATTGTTCAGCTCAAGTATGTATTTGATATGCAGTACTGTACTTTTTGTTGCTTTCTTGCATTTTTCTTTTAAATTGGACATGAAATTCAAGTACTATGCGCAAATAATTGGTAAAAATAAATTGCATTCAAGGAAGATGCGCACAACATTTATAAAGTTTATTTCCAATTAATCTTGAAACCCTTTTATGGTGAAAAAAAATCACATAGAAATTTGATTGCTTGCTCATAGTGATAAATTGCTGAAATTCATGCAGTTTTTGCTTGGATATTTTTGTTTTCATTCTGAAAATCTTTAAATAAAGACAATTCTTAGGTAATGATAGATTTTTGGGGGAATGTTTTTTGAACAAGTCACCTGTTACATGGGGGGACACTGTAATGAGTTTGGGAAATCAGTTACTGCTGGCACAGATTTTCCCCTCAGAACTGCTGGGTATCCATGGCAATCCAACCATTGATTTCACTGTGTGGGTATATTGAACCAGCCACTATAGTTCCAGACAAGAACCCAGATATAAGAGAAAGTCCTGCTGCAATCAACACTTCATCAAACAAACTGAAATCATGCAACAAAAAACCTGGAACACAAAGAAATTTCAGGTCAGTCAATGAGGAAATAAAAGCAGCAATGTGAGGTTCCTGTTTTCCTCTATTTTTTACTTTGTCATTTTTCTTCCACTTATACAACATCACGAATTTTCCTTACTCCTCTTTCCTTCCCTCCAATAATGTATTCTCAACATAAAAAAAAAGGATTTGTTCATTTCCCTTCTCTCAGGTTTTTTTTTTCCTTTCACCTCCACCATCCAATAACACACTGAACCAGTTGGTCAATCCCTTCCCTTATTTCACTTGGCCTTTGTTTCTTCACAGAAGTTCATTTCTTCCCTCCTCTAATTTTTTTGTACTTTCTTTCCCATGAATTACAATATCAGAAAAAGAGGAACTGAAGATGGTGGGAGAACAAATATTTGAACCTTCACCAAAAAAAAAAAGGACTAGAAGTTTCTAAAAAAGAAAAGTCAGAAACAAGGATTTCTTTTCACCGGGCTTGGCTTGGTTTTCTTTTGGCAGCAATTTGAAAAAGGGGAAACAAATTTTGGTTTTTGAGTATCGACATGAAGAGGAGGACAAGAGCAGAAGACTTGGGTTTGTTTTCCGTGTCTTTGTTTCAGTATCTTTTTTGATTCCCAACACACAAATTACAAAAGAAACAAAAAAAACCGCATCCTCCTCCTCCTTTCTTTCTCTCTCTTTCTCTAAAAACACCGATATTCTCAATAATTAATTCGTATCACATACATTTAGAAAAATTATGGATATTCCCTCGATCTCAAGATATATGTACAAACTCGGGGCGAGGGACGAAAATATAAAATTCCCGCTGGGTTTTTTTTGCGCGGTGTCATGGGTTCTTTTTTTTTTTTCGTTACCCGGCAGCCTCGGAATTCTATAAGAGAGACTTTTGGGTGGTGGAACAACAACTAAAAGAACAACAAAAAATGTTTTCCCAACTCAAAAGTTACACGAAAAATGCGCGAAAATTTCTTTGTTTTTTCTTTCTTCCTTTCTTGAGGATCTCGTTCGTTTCACGTCGCTATAAGTGTTGATTTTTTTTTTTGCAAACTTCCGGACACGCACTCATCATCGTCATTTTTTTTTCTTCTCATCCACTCACTTGGTGTAAGGCAAAAGGGCGAAATTGCACTTGGAATTCAATGATCAATATCCCGAATTTTTCAGTGCCTATATTCAAAAGAACCCTATTTGGTTTTTTTTTTAAACCATATAAATACGTCGACCTCCGGAAATCTCACACAGATTTTTTGGTGGGTGAACGTCGACTTTGTTTTTGTCGTTGTTGATGAAAGAACCCAAAAAATTGACACTGCACGCCAGCATTTCACTCGGTACGACATTTTTCTAGAAATTGTACAGCATTTTTTATTATGCATGTAGACTCGCAAAAAAAATATACCTCGTACTTTTCCTGGCCATTCATGAATCCTTTTGTCAATTTTTTATTATATTCAATTTAAACAAGAAATATGACAATCATGGAATGAAAATGGAGTTGAAAGAAAGCAGCAGAAAATTTAATTAATTTAATTCACGCAAATTAAATATTGATTTCCATCAACGATGGAGATTTCTTAAAAAATTTTTAGATGGTCAAAATCCTATTCGAGCTTATTGAAAATGTTTTCTGCTCCATAGAAAGCAATAAAATACGTCCTCAAGCTATTTTGCGAAAAATTGACGAATTTGCGCATAATTTACAGCCTATTCAATTAATGATTGAAATTCCAGCATGAAAAAGTGCACAGTTGCCCGGAATACTTTTTGAAGCGTTTCGTTTGTTTACAAATTAAATTGCTTTCCGAGCCGAACTTCAAGATATCTTCAGCTTCAATCAACAAATTTTGACTATTTTGACACAAAAATTACCTGCTTCTCAATACTTCGAAAAAAGAGGAATAGGTAAATGAATTATTATACTAAAATGCTTTCTCAAGTTGTAGCACAGTAAAAACTTTTAATTGGTTAATTATTGACGCGATATAATCTAAAAAATTGACGTAAGCTCAAACTTGAAGGTATATTTATTCTGAAACTGATTGGAGTTTTATTATTCTCTTTCGCAATCCATTTCGATTTTAGTCAATTCATGAGTAAAAATATCAGGTCATTGTAAAATCTTACATCAATGTTATGTTTTTTTTGGGAAACAAAAAAGGAAAATCTTTTGCGAAGGTTTCTTGGACCAAATATAAATCATGAAAAGACCTAATCCATTCTTAGCCATTTCTCAATACACCTAAATTTTAGTGAATTCAGAAACTAAAATCTCAAGTCATCAGCAGATCTTAATTAAATGGCATGCTTTTGTTGAAAAAAAAAGGAAAATCCTTTGTGAAAGTTTTTTTTAGACCACCTATAAGTCATGAAAAGATCTGCTTCATTCATCCTCAGTCCTTTCAACTTGTGCAACTAAATCGAATTTACGTATCACAAGTAAGCTCATGTTCAAACTTGAGTGGTATTTTTTGATGAATTCCTGACACAAGAAAAGAGGACTAACCATACTCTCTCAAATTGAAAAAAAACAACATCATCCAGTCCCTCACGTACCAGAACACCAACAAATATCATACCAGGGTACATTAAAAAAAAAGTCTCACTCAACCAACAAGTGAAATGCTGCAGTGCAGTGAATTTGCCCTAAGACCGACCAACAATATCACAAACACAAACAACACACCATTTTTCTTTTTCGGGGAAGCCACTTCCCAACCATGTTCCCCACCCAGTAAGAGATTCTTGCATCCCACTGACAAAGAAAAAAATTTCTTTTTGACTAGGCCAATTAAACAGGCAATAAAAAAAAAGACTAATGACCCCCTTGAACACATTCGAGTCGGCGGGAGGAAAGAATGGCACAAGATAAAAACTTGGGGGGAAAAATGCCACGGATCCCAAAAAATCAGAGACAATTTAATGGCCTCTTTTTCGTCACCTCACTTATTCCTTCTTCCCCTTAAACAAAAACTTTTTTTCTTTTCATAAATGCCTCGATCGAGAGAAAAAAAATCTATAAAAAATCTAATACTTCTTTTTTTTCCTCTTGTCCACAGGGTGTTTTCTTATTCAAACAAAAAAAATGTTTGACTCCAACCTTTTCTTCCCTGGTATAAAAAAGAGCAAAAAATCAAGTAAGACAGCCTCACTGAAGTGAAATTAAAAAAACTGACTCCCGTTTACAAAAAAAAAAATACTTCCCGGTTTCAAATTTCTTCTTTCGTTTGAAAAATAGCGACGATAAGACCGAAAGAAAACGAGATTGGCGAGTGTCGAACACGTCACAGTAAAATTTCAAAAATGAGAAATTTCGGGAAAGTTCAAACACTTCCTCAATCCGTCGGAAACAGTTTTGGAAATTGGCTGAAAAATCAAATTATTTCTTGATGACGTTCCAAAATTTGAGGGACTCATTTTCTAATCCTAACTTTAAAATTTACATTAGGAGGTGTTTATTTTTCTTCTTTGTGAAGAATTTAAAAACCTCAGAAGCGATTAACACAGAAGAATCACGAAATTTTCAGAGAATTCTAAAAGAAAACCTTTCTCAAAATTCTTTCAATTCTACAAAAAGATGTGCGTGAAAAAAAAAATCTGAACCCGACGTTGAATTTTAGGGATTTTTCCTGCGCATCTTTTCTAAAATTTTGATTCAGAAAAATTCTTCTCTACATAAAAAAAAAATTCGGAATTTCAGAAGAATTAGACACACTTTGAAATTTAAAACCCCAGGATCAGGATTCGATGAATTTCGAATTTAAATGCAGAGAACCTTTTCTTCACAAATTTC
The DNA here is from genome assembly GCA_905338405.1 of Notodromas monacha. Lineage (NCBI taxonomy): Eukaryota > Metazoa > Arthropoda > Ostracoda > Podocopida > Cyprididae > Notodromas > Notodromas monacha. The sequence continues at coordinate 12,458 of CAJPEX010000726.1, forward strand.
TGGAACCTCAGAATCACAAAAAGACAGAACAGAGATATTCGTCACGTTTTCAGAAAAGTTCGAACGACACTCCTTTTATCTTTTTTTTTTTAATTTAATCAGAAATTGAAATTGCCAACGTCCCTCATCATCATCAGCAACAACCTCCATCAGCAATTTTCTCTGCAGTTCATATACTCGAATTTCAATAATTTTCCCTTTCGAACCTCAGAAGCGTTTGAACTTCGAAAAAAAAAACCAACGGACAAAATATCGCGACAAATTCTGCGACGAAAACAAAAAAAAACTTTCAAGCAATAAGGAAATCATGTAGTCAGTCAACTTTGATCCTCTTGCCGGTGTTATTATTGTCGGCGTCTCCAGGAAACACGAGGTCGTGTCGTCGCTTGATCGACGACGCCGTCGTCGTGGCAGCGACGACGACACCCGGATTATTCGACGGAGACACGAGCAAGTCCCAGCAGTAAGTGGCGACCCGGGGCGGGAAACACGGCTGATGAAACAACGACGGAGGAGGAGACAACAGTGTCGACGCCGTCGAGCAGAAGAGTGGTGTCGGTGTCAGTGTCGTCGGGATCGACACTGATGACGGCGGAGACGACGTCGACGCCGGCGTCCTTTCTCCGGGCTCCAGCAGCAGCAACGACGATGACGACGACGACGACGGAACAGGCACAGGAATGTGGTAGAACTTGCAAACTGGTCTGGAGCACTTGCCCTTCACCGAGTCACGGCACACCATCACAAAATCTCCCTTGATCATAGTGTGTTCTTTGCAAAAAAAAAAAAAAAACAGAAACTAAATTATATTTCTCAATATTCAACCAAATGAAATAAGTTGAAATTAGAGTTTCATGTTGGGATCTTCAATACATAAAGGGTGGGCCAAAAAAAAAAGTGAACCGCTTTTTGACTCATAATATTGTTGGTGTTGTGCAATAATAATTAATTTAATATAAATTACTAGAAATATATAAATCATTCCCCCCTCCTCAGAATTGCAGTGCCAGCCTTTGACTTGAGAATACCTGACCTATTAAAGGTGTAGAAACCAATAAAGGTTAATTATATCTCTGAGTATATAAGCAGCTCATCTAGATCAGATAAGTACTTTATTTGACTTATTTGTTAACCAACTTATCCTAGCTGCAAGAAGAGTTTGCTGATTTGTTCATCAGTTTATCTTTGTGAAATACCAGGAATTCCTAAAAGGAATTTCCTGTCCCAGACTGATTGTTGTGTTTTATTGCAATACTTGACACTTGACATCAACTTATATTGCGGTGACTAGACAGGGGTTAACAACCAGTTGGTACGGTGTTATTCACAGTATGTTATTAAGACCCTTAGTCTTCATGACATAATCTAAAGTGAGGGAGAAAATCTACTTATTTCCAAGGAACTAACTATTAGAGACTTCAGGCAGAGTTTGCTGAGTTGAATTGCTTGCTTTTTTTTCTTTGGATTCATATCAATCAAATTCATTTTCACTTACTTATCTTAGGCTAATGAACTTTGCTCTTCAACAACCATAGCTTATTGGTAGCAAATCAAGCTGTGGCAATGAAAAAGACAGAGAATGAAATTTTGTTCAATTCCCTTTCAAATGATGGATAGTTTTATGCTCCCAAGTGCCACCAAATGGTCACAAGAACTATTTGAATGAACACTTTCCAAACAAAACAAAAAATTGTCAGGCAATTCCTTCCACTAGGATGTTTTTCTCCAGAGCTGTTTTTAGGTATAAATGGGGGTCCAGGACCAGTAATTTAATCAGCAAACTTTATGTTGCCTACAAGTGGGTGCAAACATTGTCAACATTTAGGAGGTGGGGGTGAGAAATGAAAGATTTTGATCCAATTTTGAATCCCACTGCAAACTTGCTGAGTGAAACCCTTATGGCTCCTGTGGCTCCCTGATGCATGAAACTTTTTCAACCCTACTGACCTTACGAGGTTTAACCAAAGTGAGTAATTAGTGTTACCACCCCACCTACTCACGTAAAAGTAGACATCGTCACTTAGAATTTAACACTTAGTTGGTAAACTTTTCCTTGAGTTTTATTTTTAATTTGGTGTTTTCTATTTCATTTCCACAGCAGCTCAATTTGCTACCAAGCTTTTGTAAGTCAAAAATCGGTTCCCTTCTTTTTGGTCCACCCTGCACAGAGATACCTTTTCAAGTCAAACTTGAACATAATGATAAAGATAAGATTAGCTGAAACAACAACATTTCATTTTTTTCAGCTGGCATGGCAAGATTTTGGCATCCTGTGACATGGGTGGAGAAATCTGAATGCAACTGGAAAGTTTTCACTTATCATGTAGTAAATTTTGAATTTGTTTCAAAAGTCCAAAATAAAAATCCCAAAACCTTGGAACATCATGGGCTTTGCCATGATTTTCTTTTTTCTTTTTTGCAATCACACCTACGCTGGAAATATCAGAAATCACGTCCAACTGGGAAAAACCTCGTACAGTTGAATATCGGTAAAACAAACTTTTAGGGAATTCAGAAAAAATTTCGCCATATTGCATCCATTTTTTTTTTGTAGAGAGATATTCGAATTATTTAGGGACTGGAAGACATTTTTCACATCAGACCTGCCTATACAGGTACAGTATGCAATCATAAATTAGATCTTGCTTTTCTGGCCCTTCTATAGTATACAAGTGAGACCAAGAAATAAAGAAAGACAAAACTCACCACTCAGTACGTGTACGAACTTGCATGCAGGTCCTCGGGCACAGGCGAGGCCCAGCTTAAAATCTCTGCAGACCCGGAGCCGGTCCAGTAACTGTGATGACGGGCATCGGCAGCATGCGGATTGGGATGACTGGAATGCTCCAAATTGGTTTCACTCATTAATCACAATGGTGGGGTGGATGAGTGCATTTTCATCTGTAGCAGTGAATCTTAAATTGTGAATCAACCATTTGAAAAGGAACTCAAAAGTTTTTAATTTGGTGTTTTCTATTTCATTTCTACAGCAGCTCAATTTGCTACCACGCTTTTGTAAGTCAAAAATCGGTTCCCTTCTTTTTGGTCCACCCTGTACAGAGATACCTTTTCAAGTCAAACTTGAACATAATGATAAAGATAAAATTAGCTGAAACAACAACATTTCATTTTCTTCAGCTGGCATCAGAGGCGGCCCTAGGGTTTGCGGGGCCTGGGGCAAGCATGTCAAATGCGGGGCCCCTTAAAAAATGCTCCTTGCCAATTTTAAAACAGCACTGGAACAATGAAAAACAAGATTTGTATCAAAGTACAGCTGCAAATCTAATTACATTTTTGAAAGCTTTAAAAAGGTCTTTTGCAAGTTGAATGTTTTATAATCTTTTTAATCACTTGTACTATAGCATATTTTAAATGCAGAATTGTTTGTTTTGGCTGAACTGGTTTTACAATTCAAATTTTCAAAATTTAAAATCACCAAAATGAACATTGCAAATAAAATTGATATAACAGCAATAATAATTACTGCAGAAAAGAAGTGCAGCTAATCAAAACTCAATGGTTATCATCTTTGTGAGGCCAAATTAAGCTGATCAGCATTCATTTATTTGAACATTCTGCAGATTAAATACATTTTTTTGCATGTGTTATTCTGGAAAATTTATCTGATGTATCAGTTATCCTGCTGATAATCTTCAGGATGAACTTGAGAGGACTTTGAAAAATTGTCATGGCAGTTTTCAAGTTTTACAATGATGGCCTAATTTGTGTACAGGTTGATGGAGAAAATCATTTTCTGACCTTCTTATAAATGTTGCTCATTAACACAGTACCAATGTTTAGAAATACAGCTTATCTGTTTATAAAAACATCACAGATATTATTTTTCTCATTTTTTTGGAACAGCTGCTCTAAAATCTGGCCTGCACCTTATAACAGAAATGCATTTCTGCAGGATAATTTTACTGGCAAGGGACTAGCTTTAAAACCAAAAACATCCCATTCAGGGGATTTGAAAGGAATTGTTCTTGGGAGGTTTGCCAGGGATACACTGGAAATGCAATTACAAAAGATCATTAAAACCAATAAAGTTCATGCTCTAGCAAGTTCCAGAAAAAATATTATTCTATCCGTAATAGAGAAAGCAGCATATTTACTTTGAAGTCATGATGAATGAATGTGAATTTCATTGTAATCTTGATCATCATATTTTTAGAAATATTGATTGCAAATTGGATCATAATTGCATAAACTATGTGGGAAAGTTTAACGTTGAGGATTACCATTACAGTATTTAATGGTGATTCAAAATTCCATATGCATTTTTTCTATTTGAATTCTTATTTTTAAGAACTCAACAAGACCTTATAAAATATAAAAATGCATTTATCTTCAACAGAAATTTCAGTGAAGATTGAAAAATGTATATACAGTAGGAAAGCTCTTATGCAAATATTCTTCTAAATGCATTGTTGGCTCTGTTGTGCTCTGCTAATGTATAAGATTACTTGTCAGCAAACTTTGTAAAGAGGTAAGAATAGACTAGTTTTTTTAGAAGGGGGCCCCACTCCTTCCAGTTTTAAAAATGTGGAAAAAATTTTGAAGGGGACAGCCAATTTTCAGAGCCACTGAATGGCAGGGCCGTCCTTGAGTGCGGGGCCCCCTCAAGCGCGGGGCCTGGGGCGGCCGCCCCTCTCGCCCCACCCTAGGGCCGCCACTGGCTGGCATGGCAAGATTTTGGCATCCTGTGACATGGGTGGAGAAATCTGAATGCAACTGGAAAGTTTTCACTTATCATTATGCAGTAAATTTTAAATTTCTTTTAAAAGTGAAAAATAAAAATCTTAAAATCCTGGAACATCATTGGCTATGTCACGATTTTTTTTTTTGCAATCACACCTACTTCAGAAATATCAGACACCACGTCCAACTGGGACAAACCTCGCTCAGTAAAATCTCGGTAAAACAAACTTTTCGGGAATTCAGAAAAATTTCGTCATATTGCATCACTTTTTTGTAGTTAGGTTTTCAAAATTATTTAGGGACTGGAAGACATTTTTCACATCAGACCTGCATATACAGGTACAGTATGCAATCATAAATTAGATCTTGCTTTTCTGGCCCTTCTATAGTATACAAGTGAGACCAAGAAATAAAGAAAGACAGAACTCACCACTCAGTACGTGTACGAACTTGCATGCAGGTCCTCGGGCACAGGCGAGGCCCAGCTTAAAATCTCTGCAGACCCGGAGCCGGTCCAGTAACTGTGATGACGGGCATCGGCAGCATGCGGGAAAACACCAGTGTCCACAATCGCATCACAAGTTTCGTCCCCATCAGCGATGCCCAACCCCAGCACCAGAACCCAAATTCACCCCCACCACACACACACACACGCACATGTGGTCGTATGATATGGTTGGTGGGCAGGATGACGGGGTTGTGATGATCGCACGTGTGTGTATACATTTTTTTTTGGGGGTTCGGTCGGCAAAGAAAAAAAAAGTAAAACAGAAACGAAAGAGAGAGAGAAAAAGAAAAAAAGAAGAGAAAAGAGATAGAGAGAAATAAACAAAAAAGGAAAAAAGAAAACAAACGCCATAAACAACATCGCAAGTTCACGACGCGACATCTGGCGCCCAAGCCATGCGGGCACCGGGTAATTACTACTCGTGCATGCGGATAGGTGGCACTCCGAGGCAAGCAGCGATAGCAGTAACAACATAGCGAGCGACTTTCCTTTCGGTTATTTCGTGTTATACAACGAACAATAAGTCACGACGTTTTTTTTTCTTAAATCGCAAAAAAACCACGAATACAACAAACACGCAACAACAGAGGCCATGGACACACGCTGCAGCAGCGAACTCTGACCGGTTACGCGAAAGTGAGATTGAAGCTTAGCTGTACAAGTTTTCCACCAGGTGACGTTGCATGTCCTGTCTGGCAAGCGGCAGCAGCAAATGGCGCTTTGGTCGTTATGTAGAGGCATGAAGTACAATATTACATACACTCGCATGATGTCAACCATTCTAGAGTAATTGTTCCAATTCCAATGAAATCAGATCAAATGTAAGTGCCTCACTCAGTTCAAGGAATAGATCACTGTAAGAAAGTTCCTAATTCTCAGGGTTATGATATACAGTACTGTGTGTTGTAGGTTAGTGGGCTGCATAAATCTGCACTAAAAACATTTCGTTATATGTTCAAAAGTCAAACGAATAAATGCTTAAAATCATTGGTTTCACAAACAAATATGCCAGCATGGATTTGCCTCTAGGACAATACAATATTTCCCCATGAGGCCATGACAGCAATTAATCTCTCACCCTAAAACTAAGAGCAATGAAGAACAATAAGCATGTCACCATACTTTAGTAGCTTCTCAATTTAAATGATTTGATTTTTATCTATTATTCAGAGTAGAAGGTGATCCTCAAGTTCAACAAGCACAAAATTTAAGAAATTGCATTCTAGAAAAAATGTGATACTGTATATAACTTACATATACAGTAATGCATCAATATTAAAAAGCTATTGCTACTTTGCAACTCTTGAAACACTTTTTTCTCATTCGAATGCGATCAGTTGAATCCCATGGATTGTTCTTTCTTTTGAAGATTTTTTTTAGATATTTCATATTACAGTACATTAATATAATTTTTAATAATACAGCATTGGCATTAACAATGAGAATATAACTAAAATCAGATTTTTGCTCATAGTCCAGAAAGGCAGCCCACTTGATCATTAAAATATAAAATTCGAACTGTCAGACACAAACAAGTAATGTACAGCAGTGGAGTTTTTTTTTTCAATTACATATACCGCATGTGGTTAACAAAAAATGGTGAATTTTTTGAAAGCCATGGCAAATAATTGTCTACTTCCAGTCATGAAAAAACGAGGCAATTAGTCAACCTTAAATTGTGTAAATCTAAACTGATTGAATTTCTTCAACATCCAACTGTGAAAAATATGATGGATGTCAGAATCCGTCTTATCGTCCACGAGATGTCGTTGCACGCGGAACACGCCTCCTAACGTCATCTATCAATCGTACGCGAAAAGCGCGACGCACTCCCAAAACGCCAGAAATGCCGCACAGATGTCGCGCGCGTATACCTGACCATTCCCGTCCACGTAAGTCACGCTCCGCGCGTTGCCCGCTACCACGACACTGTCGAAACTCTGCGACGGCGACAGCGACACCACTGACACTGGCACTTGCACTGAACCCGGCAACTGGCGACCTTGCAATTCAAAACGACGACGACGACGAGAATCCGGAAAAGGAATACGAGAGAGTACACGATTTTTTTTGTTTGTCTCCACGGAGGAAAATTGGACGCGGGAATATTTCCCTTCGACACTTTTTCTCACTGCTATTGACGTCAGTGTCACAGTCCCTGTCAATCACGCCTGGTTCACATTGCAATCCATCGCTTTCCAGAGAGTTCGACAAACTATTCAGCTTCGTTTTATATATATAAAAAAAAGAAGAGATACGCCGCTTAGTTTCGACTGTATCCAGGTTGACAAGTCTCCAGGTGACACCGGAACGAATTGAGGTTTTCAATTTCCAAGGATCATTGAATGGTCATAATATAAAGCTTCAGCAACATGTTCAGACACCACTATTAAAATTATTCAGCCACAGAAACCTTTCTTATTCGAAGAATTAATTCAGTGATGAGACACTTCGACAATTAGTTGCATTCGAGAGGCAGAAAAAGTTCACCCTTCATTCAGATTTTGCGCGATTACAAATTCTCAAGTTCTTTAATTTAAAAACAAGAGAAATTAAACATTTAGAAATTGAGGAATTTGAACAAAACAAAATTTTCATGTTGTCAAGAAGAAATATCAGATAGATTTGAACATTTTCTAAGTGTAAAAAAAAGTTGCTCCAAGACAGATTTCGAATATAAATTAAAAATTGCAGATAAGTTAATAACAGTAATTTAGAATTCAAAATAATTTGATTGAAAATATATTTTATGATTCATGGATCATGAAGGTTTATTTAACTTTTTTTTAAAAACTGCATTCCACTAAAAATATATCTGATTTTTGTAGCAGTCAGACTTTTGGCACGTCAAAATTTCAGCAAAAACCAGTCAACTACCCAAATTTCAGTATAAATGCATCACAGTAAAAAAAGACCGCGCCAAATTTTTTTTTTCAAAAGCTATTGACTGCATTTAAAAAATCAGGAATTTAAAAATCGAAGTTTAACTTCTCGGGATTGCAAAAAAAACGTCCATAAATTGCTTATTCTTTCGGGTCTAATATAACATCTGTTCCTAAAAAATCACGTAAAATGCTCCAAAGCGTTTTTATAGGTTTCTATTTTAATTTTTTAAAGTAAATGCAGCAATTTTCAAGCCAGCAAGAAAATAAAAGTCCAAGGGACCGAGAAGAACGAAGAGAATCAAAAATTTCAATCAATAAATTTCCTCTGCTCCTCACAGCATTAGTTTTTTTTTTCTTTTGTCACGGTGAACTTTCGACCTCTCGCTCATTTACAGCAAAGAAAAAAGCACATTTTCTACGCATTTAGAAAAAAAAGCAAAAATCCAACAGGTTTCGGGAATAACTTTTCCACGGGACAAGTCCAGGTGTCACCCAGGTGATTTGCACCCGCCTTCATCCTCTAAAAAAGGTCAACCAGTCCAACAGAAGCCAAACATTCACAAAAAAATGCAAAAAACGACGGGATGCAGTGTGAACCAAGCCATAAAAAAGCGCTAAAAGATGCCATTAAAAAACGAGGGAAAAAACAACAACCATGCAAAGTAGACACACGGAAAAAAGTCTAATCCAATTCTTCTTCCTTATTTTCCACTCGCATGTGTTTTTCCTTTCAGCAGGGCAACCAACAAAAAAACTTCGGAAAAATTAAAACCAACAGCAGTTGGATTAATTCTGACAAAAAAGTGACTTTACAAAAGAGCCCGAGAAAAAAAAATTGAGGGAGACTAAAAAATCAAATCAGAAACTGATTCCGACATTTTAAAAAGCTCTATGTTCCAAATATTTTTTTCTTCGGGCTCTTTCGCATTCCACTTGAATGCAGAATGAAAAGGAGGATATTTTTCCGAGCAAACCAAAAGATGCACAACAACATCTGTGTCCACCAAAAATAAGGATGGGGGGCAATTAAAACATTACATCAATGCGATGAGTGCCAAAAACAAAAAATTTCTCGCAGCTTTTATAGCGCCAATAAGGAGTCAAGTTTTGTCAAAAAAAGAAGAAGAAAAAATACCGCATTCACCCTACTCGTAAAAACAAAACAAAAAAGTACCTCATTCGCGACTTGACTTTCTACTACTTCAAAGTGCTCAGGATATAAGTTTCAGGCGACATAAAAAAAACAAACAAAAAAAACACAAAACTTCATGTCATGCAAACTTGGTTTGTTTGTTTCGTGTTTCCCCCCCCCCTCCCACGTCGTTTTCTGTTTCATCTCCCCAATGTCAATTAAACTTTCGTTTACGAAGCTCATTATTAAATCATACGATGCCCGTTGTGGTGAAAGTTTTCTTTCTCTCTTTTTTTTTTACAATATCAATTTTTCTGACAAGAGAACAGAACACTTTTGGTTGTATTTTTTTTTCTTTGAGTTGCAGTGCTCCACTATATACGTACGTGACACTTAAGCTCTTTCTCAAAGTGACCTCACTGAAATTGAATTAGGCTTCTTACATTCTAAACCTCACGAACACACCTTGGAAGATAATCACGAATAATTAGAATTCTAATCAAACCTTCAATTCACCCAAATCAGAAGCAATTACAGAGTTATTGAGCAACGCAAAATTAACCAGGACATGCTTGCGATAAATAGTATTTCAAAAAAAAAAAAAGTGAAGAGAGAATAATTTACTCAGCCAGGGTGTGTCTGTGAAGCCCCAAGAGGCGACATCTAGACGTCCAAGGTAAGCCACAGATTTTTCAGAAAATGTACACAAGCCGGAAAAAAAAAGGTGTTGCCAGACAAGCAGCCCCAGCTTTTAGGGAAACAAGGAACCAACGAGTTAGATTACAGTTTAGTTTTTTTTTTTTGCGAGTGTGTGTGTGTGTGTGTGAAGCCATTTGCTTCAACAAGCCCACCAGCGCCATGATGACAAGCACACCGTCACCAAAAAGGGGAGAAAAATTAAAATCCAACATACTGCAATAATTTTTTTTTGGCAGCAAGCTTGGAACTACTTGCCTGGCTTTGCCTTTAAATCGGCATCAGTAAGGAAACTTAGATACTTAAATAGGTACAGTATGTGACATTTGGAAGCATTTGGCTACAGGATCCTCTGGATGATCACCTATTCAATTGACCCACTTGGAAATAAATTCTTATTTATGCTCTAATTTTAATAAGCATGTATGCTGAAATGGACATGAAGAAAATTCCTGAAGCTGTTAGAAGAGGCTAGAATTGATCTTGAATCATTTTAATATCTTAGTCTGAAAGTCAAGATTCCATGAAAAATACATCTATGAGTGATCAGCTGTTCAATTAACCCACTTGGAAATAAATTCTTATTTATGCTATAATTTTAATAAGCATATGCTGAAATGGACATGAAGACAATTTCTGAAGCTGTTGGAAGAGGCTAGAATTGATCTTAAATCATCCAAATATCTTAGTCTTAAAGTCAAGATTCCATGAAAAAGACAACTATGAGTGATCAGCTATTCAATTAACCCACTTGGAAATAAACGCTAATTAATCTACTGATTTTCCCAAGAATATGCTGAAATGGACACCAAGACAATTTCTGAATCTGTCAGAACAATCAAGAATTGATCTTGAATCCTCCTAATATTTTAGACTTAAGATAAAAAATCAAAGATAAATACACCTGTTGATGATCAGCTGTTCAATTATCCCAGTTGGAAATAAATGCTAATTCATGAACAAATTTTCAGAAGAATATGCTGAAATGGACACAAATCAAATGTCTAAAACTGTAAGAATAAGCAAGAATTGATCCTAAATCCTCTTAATATCTCTGTTTAAAGTTCACCAGTAACTAATTTTCTTTTAATTCCAAAGTGAAAGTGTTCAAGAAAACATGACTGGAAAAACTCCAAGGAAGGATGCTGAAATGAACAAGACAATTTTTGAAGCTGTAAGAATAATCAAGGATGGATCTTCAATATTCTAAATATCTAAATCTGAAAATTGAATACACAAAACAGGTAATTTTCAAAGAAACTTTGAAATAACAGCAGTATTCAAGGATTCATACAAAAGATGACCATCCAGAAGCACACATAATTAGCCAAGCGCTTCAACGACAAGAAAATATTTTAGATTTAGAATTTTAGCTTATCTTTCCGTGTTCTAAAATATTTCTAAGCTTTCAATTTCCATAAAATTCCCTGAAGTTCTGACACATTTCTGGATGACAGTTCATTTACTAAAACTTTAAAATTTACCTAAATTACTTTATTGATCTCCAAGATTGTTTTCCAGTAGCTGAAAGCAAAAAAGAAAAGTCTGCAGCAAAAAAAAAAAAGCTCCCGACCATCACTGACAAAAAAAAAAGCTGGTCATCCAAAAATGCATCGAAACACCATGTGCTTCACACAAACAAGTGCAAATCTAAGATAAACTGAGGCACAACTTCGTTCACAGCAGGCAAATCAACATCTCGCCAAATTCTATATAAAAAATGGGGGAAAAGATGAGAAACAAAAAATCGCAAAAGCCTGGTCAGAAGAAAAAAAAAATCTTTCGAGCGGTAAAAAAGAAAATCAGTTTCCCCGCCAAACAAGCGTTCCGCATGTCAAAAATTTTTTTTGCGTTTTTTCAAACAAATATTAGCAACACGGAAAAAAATTGGTCTGCGCAGAACATTTTTTTCTCGTGTGTGTTTTTCGGCGCAAAAAACAAAACCACCGAAGGAGGAAAAAAATAAAACTAAAGCGAATACCAAAAAACTTTCTCTGGCGCAAAAAAAAAAAAAGGCGAACCGCTTCCCGGCAAAAATTTTGTGTCAATCTCGGTTTGTTTTGGTTTCAAATTTTTTGTAGTTGTTGTTGTTTCTAGCAGAGAAAAAAAAATGATGTAAAAAAAGGAAACACAATCCGACAGGCGAAACCACAAACAATATTACGCGTACTTCCAAGCAGCAAGCAAAAAAGGGATTCGTTGAGGGAAGGGGGGAAAAAGGGGGAAAAATTGTGAGCAGGGAAGGAGCACGACAGAAAAATATATCAGGCTCTCGTTTTTCTGTTGTTTTGGCAGCAGCATTTTCAGCACCACACGAAAAAAAATAATGCGTCCCAAATTTGTCACTTATTCCCAATTTCCCCGGAAATGAAATCCGTGTGTTGATTTCGAAAATTTGATTTCGAAGCTCGCGGTTCCTCGTTCAAAACACCAGCCAAGAAAATGGAAAATCGGCGAAAATATGAGAACGATTTTTCCCTCACCAATCTTGAAACATTGCGCATTTTCTGACGTGAGGGAAAAAATTGTCAGAAATATACCAGAACAACTCTTGGAAGCGCGGCTTTTCTTCCCCGAAAAACGATTCAAAATAGTTTTCTTTCCATAAAATATATATTACCGGGATAATCACCAATAGGAAACTTACAATTTTTTTTAAAGTAAACAATTTGACCAGAAGATGTAAAAAAAATCAATTGAAAATACAGTAGATCAAATTCCATAGGAATGCAAAATTATCTCAAGAATGTGCTGTAAGAGTATCATTTCGATAATTTATGGCATAGATTAGTAAATATATTCACTTTTTCCCTCTTAAAAAAAACCCAACACAAATCTTGAACTGACCGTTTCCTGTGATTCGGAATGCCCTCACCGCAAAAAAATATTTTAATGAAAACTTTTGAAAATTTCTGCAAAAAAAAGTTTCACTCCCTATCTCAAAATAATCGTGTCCAAAGAACAGATTTTCACAGCATGAGCTCATATAGATGAAAATAAAAAAAATTAGCTCACATTAAACTTGGGCCAAAATTAAACCTGTACTCATAAATACACATAATTTTATCATTTGGAAAATACTTCAAAAGATTGAAGTTCTCAACTCACACATACATTTAAAAGTTATCGCAAAAACGGGAAAAACTTCATTTTTCATCACTCAAAAAAATTTATTGGTTGAAAATACACTGAAAAAATTAAATATGAAGCTATGACATGACAGCGACATCTATTGACATGTTCTCGCCAAGAAAGAACTATTCTATTTTCATGAATTGAAAGCTATTTTTCACATGAAAAATTTCGATCATTCGTCATAGATGAGCCATGGTTAAAAGAATCTCCAACTTTTAACATCAGAAGACTCGCATTCAGAGCGCATAACATAATTTCAAGAACATTGAAGACCTACTAAAGAAATTTTGAGAACAGAATGGCATTGAAAAAAAAAATTGATTTCAAAGACAATTTTTTTTACCACAGCGGGGAATGACTGCAATGGCCGAAAAATATCACTGACTGAGACACAATTGCCCTTTTCTCGTGGTAAAAATAGATAAACCTATTCCTCGGACACAAAACCGTGCAGGACATAAATTTTCTCACACTTCTCTAACATGATATATACACGGTGTCAAAAAAACATAAATTAAACATAGTTCCTCATCCATTCCCTCACTCCATTACGTATACTGGGCTTTCAATGGACCCGCAAAAAAGAAACAAAAAGGCACTAAAACTTGGCAAGTGACAAATTTTTTTTGTCTATGTACACGCGGAAAAATATAGATCATGAGGTCAAATCAAAATGAACAAAAAACATCGACTAGATAAACTGACAAAAAAAAGAAAAGAAAAAAAAGAAGAAAGACAACTCCAAAAGATACACGAACATATTCGTATACTCGACTCTTTTAAAGAATTACAAGCACCATAAATTTTTTTTTTTTTGCGGAAACGATTTTGAAAGAAATGAATGTGAAAATGGCAAATTTGTGTCGGGGTAACCGAGATTTACTTGTTGCACTCGTCGAAAACGGCAACGACTTTTTCTTTCTTCTCGAATTACGATGGAAAAAAAATCGCAAAACGAATTTCGATTTCTTCCTCGTTAAGAATTGTCAAGAAAATCTTCGAAGGAAATAAATACCACCCATCGGGAAAATCGAGCAAAAACGTCAACTGAAAAAGTTTTGAAAGAATGTTCTTCAACCGGTATTTTCGGATTTCATCGTCAAAATTTGAAAAATCAAAAATCAAGGAACTCCTCAATTCAACTCTTGGAATTTTTTAAAACGGAATGTGCAGATAAAAAAGCCACCATTTAATCTAAGAAATATTCCCTCACAATCTTTTCTGTTGGAATGAAAATGGATACTAAAATATGAATATTTTCAACTGATTATAACTATTTTTAAAAGAAAAATCCCATTTTAAAACATGGCACAATTATTCAAATTCCTCATTTCACTACGACAAGTCAACTTTTTTTTGAAAACAAGAAGAGAAATAAACACAAACAGTTTCTTGACCTTAGGTCTTCCGAGAATCGGTAACCTGATGAAAACACGACAATATCTTCTCAAATCGAACCTGAAATGACTCAGTCGAAAGGGAAACTAATGCCCCAAATTTCCAACTCTCAACAAAGAAGTGAAATGTAAAATTGAGTAAAAAAAAAAATTTTATCCCCTCCTCGTTTCTGCGATTCTATTTCGGAAACCACAAAAAGCTCCTTTGTTTCAAGAACTCGACCAAAGAACATTTTTAAAATTCGTCAGAAGAAAAATTAAAAGTGGGGGAAAAATCAGAAAACGAAGGACCGAAATAAAACTTTACGATCTCCAAAAAAAAGAAGAAAAAGAAAAGACTTTAAAAACAACTTCAGACGTTTGACTAAAATATGTTAAAAACAATGTCAACGTCTGTTTTCCGATCCCGACAAAACAAATTTTTGGTCTCTCAAAAATTTTCGAAAACAATCAACTGAAATCATTTTCAGGCAGTTCTTTCTCTTCTTTTCTTCACAAATTTTAGTCCTGAATTTTCCGTCACCTGAATATAAACAAAAACTTTTTCTCGTCCAATACTAAAGAAATCGCACAAATCAAAACGAACGGCAGAGAAAAAAAAGCTAATCCCCATGCGTTTGTTTTGTCTCTGTTTTTTTTTCTTCATCCAGACATGAATAAGATATTGAGAAAAATTAACTGTCAAATTAAAAACTACGACAATCTTGCATTTTTCAGTTGACCATTTCTTCAGGATCAATACTTTTTTTCATGCTGTTCTTTCCGAAAATGTTAATTTAATTGTTTTGAATTTTCAAATAACATCAAGAGCATGTAACAAAAGACGAAATAATTAATCCTCATGTTTGTTTTCGGTTTTCTTCAAAAAGGAATTTTTCAAAACAGCACTTGACTTTTTCGGATAAAATACCGCCAAAAAATTCGAAAACTGACGTAAATCCTTTTCTCCTTCATTTATGTATTTTTGTTTTCGTTTTCCTACCTGTCAGTGTCTAGTCCAAAAATCATTCGTTATAGTCAAAAAATCTCGAAATTAATTTTCAAGTGTCGACTTTCCGTCATTTCATTAAAGAGTTGAGAGAAAATGAACGTTTTTTGTTTGTTTGTTGCGTTTTCTCTCTCTCTCTCACTAAAATTAAAAAACAAGTTTTAATCCCCGCGTTTCATTTTCTTGGCTGGTGGCGGCTGAGACGCCGCCGCCGCGGACGACGACGACGAAGACGGGGAACCAGAACCTGCAGCACCAGCAGAACCCCCTCCTCCACCACCCCCCAACCCAGATTGGGACACCACATGATTACCCGTGTTCCCAGAGGAAGAAGCAGCAGCAGCAGCCGCCGCCGCTGCCGCCGCAGCAGCAGCCAATGCCGCCGAAAACTCGTCACTGGCATACATCTGGTGGTGATGGTGGTGCTGCTGCTGCTGCTGTTGGTGGTGGTGGTGCTGGAGGGCAAGTGCGTGGTGGAGGTTATTCTGCTGTTGCTGCTGCTGTTGGTGGTGCTGGTGGTGCTGTTGCTGCTGAGCAAACAACTGTGCAACGAGAGCCCCATACGCCGATTGGGACTGTGACTGTTGTTGATGTTGTTGTTGCTGAAGTTGTTGTTGCTTGCTGGCGGTCAGCGGCGCGCCGAGCAGCGCGTCGCTGCTCACCGCCGCCGGGTACTCACATGTCACGGGCACGTACGGCTGCTGCAGACTCATGAGCGCCATGGCTTGCTGGTAAGCCGCCACGGCAGCGGCTTGCTGGTGGTGCTGGTGTTGCTGCTGCTGGTGCTGCTGCTGTTGTTGCTGGTGGTGATGGTGCTGCTGGTGTTGCTGGTGATGGTGGTGTTGCACGGCGGCAGCGGCAGCAGCTGCTGCTGCTGCGGCGGCGGCGGCGCTGGGCGGGGTGGCCGGCGCCCCGTGGTGCGGCGCCTGCTGCTGTTGGTACATGGTCACGCCGGCCTTTTCGCCGGACGCCACGCGCTTGTAGGGACTGGATGCCGACACGGCGGCGGCGGCTTGCAGCGGAGACCCCGCCAACCCGCCTCCGTAACCCTGAGGGACAGAAAACGAAAAAAAAAAATTGTAAAACCCATAAAAATTTGACTTTTCAAAAATATATCGTTCATATAACCCTATGCAAAAAAAACAAAAATTAAAATAGTAAAGCAATTCTACGAGATACAAAAAACTTTGATGCCAAGACGCTTTCGTGACCCCGAGGGAGAAAAAAAAAAAGTTCCAAAAACATGAAATTAAACTATGCAAAAATATTTTCAAAATGCGTCCGATAGCACGAATAATTAAAATCTCGAAACACTTTTTCAAAACTGCCAAATACACTATTTTTATGCGAAGTCAATTTGACCCTATCGCGAATTTTCAACGTTTTTTTTTTTTGCTAAATAAATTTCCATTTGCCAACTTGCATCCGTCATACTGGAAAGAAGAAAAATATTTCAAAAGCAAATTTGACTAGGCGAACACATTTTTAAATGACGTTCAACTTCCAAGGTAATTCCTCCATTTTCATCAACAGCCGCCTTCAAATTGATGAAAATGGCGGAATGACTTCGGAAGACCTGGAGGCAACCCTTGGAATTACTGCCACATTGATTTCATGTATTCTGAGGGGAAAGCTGGGCTGAAAAAAAAAAAAAAAAAAACTGCAGGAAGGGCGCATCATCTCTTGAGAGGATAGCAAAACTCTGCCAGGGTAAATTTTGCAAAACATAAAAAAAATTGTCGAAGAGGGCTGATTTTTTGTGTGTGCCGAAGAACATGTTTGCCCTAAAGAATAATTTTTTTTTCAGCTCTTTTAGACGCCATTTTCATTTTCATTCCGAGGACTTTTGTTAGAACCCTCGTACATTTGGAAAGTAAAATCTCAATCTATATTATTTTTTCCATAAATGTAAGAAAATTTTCTAAATTTAAAAATGTTTCAAAGTCCGTTTTCCGATCATTCAAAAAATGTTTGGCCCCAAAGATTTTTGACAACCATGAACTGACATCATTTTCAGCCAATTCTTTCTTT
This sequence comes from Notodromas monacha, assembly GCA_905338405.1. Classification (NCBI taxonomy): domain Eukaryota; kingdom Metazoa; phylum Arthropoda; class Ostracoda; order Podocopida; family Cyprididae; genus Notodromas; species Notodromas monacha. The sequence goes on from CAJPEX010000726.1 coordinate 29,931, forward strand.
TTCTTGACGGATTTCAGTCCAAACTTTCTGTCCCCTGAATGTAAAGAAGACCTTTTTCTCGTCCAACACCAAAGAATTCGCACAATAAATCAAATACACAGCGAGAAAAAGAAAAGAAAAGATAAAATGGCAAGATCTGTCGTAAAACGATCAAATTTCCAGCATAAATTAAACACATCCCTGTAAATAAATATTGACATAACTTCCGGGGCCAAATCTCGAAGTTCATCCAACCATGCCGTATAGAATGAAACGCAGCATTTCGGTGCACTAAATTCCAGGGAGTGAACCCCCGAAATACGACGAATAAAAATGAAAAAAAGATAAATAAAGACGGTTTTACAGCCCCATAATTTGTGGAACCCCACCATCCACGCAAATGGGTCTTCGTGACCAGTTTGCGCAACCTCTTGCAAAAAAAAAAAAACAGTCCGAACTCCTTGACCAGAAAGATCTAAAATTTCGTACCAGAGTGAAAATAGAATGCAAATAAAAATAAAATATCTGGGGCCTCGTTTCGAGGCCAATGAATCATCCAACAAGCCATCAGACTTCTCGCAGAACCCTCATTACGTGGAATACGCATATCTGGCAAGCAACATTTTTCAGGATGGAAAGAAAATGGCAAAAAAACAACCTAAAATTGCACATGAAACGATTTTTCGTTCTTTTACTCCTGCACATTCATTCAAACGTGCCACGAACGAAATCCACAGAGAAAAAAATTTTCAAGCAGAATTCTAAAATAATTAGAATTTTTTTCGATGTTCTCGACGAAGAAAAAGAGCCTTGCAAATTTGTCGATGGACTTCTTTTTTTCTTTGTTAACAGATTTTCTTCGTAGAATTTAAAAAAATAATATAAGGTTAACAAATCGACAGAAAACATGTTGAAACGTCTAGAATATAAAGACAACTCCTTCAAAAAACGATCCACCATAATATTTAAATGCTGCAGTAAAACAAATCGAACTTTCCATCCTTCTTTCGCACTGAGCAAAATTTTCAGCATTAGCTGGCCATTTTTTTTACAGTATATCCTTTTTTCTATTCTAGAACAGCAAAACAAGCCAGTGAAGCAATTCAAATTCCACTTAATTTCAATGGATGATTGAAGTCAGCGGAGTTTCACAAAAACAGAAAATTAAAATATAAGAGGCGCTCTTTGGAATTTTGTAAGTGAATTTCTTAAAACCCATTCCTTTATTAATATCTATGGAACTTATAGAAAAATAATCGGGCAATCTTCGAGAGGATTCAGACTAAAAAAAATATCAAGAAGCAAAAAAGGCAGGTCTTAATTAACAACTGCTCAAATTTCCTGGACACGTATTTCATTAATTAAGAACCATTTAAATAATAAGACAGCACCATTTTGGGATTCATCGTAAGCAAGTTCACCGACCAGTCATGTCATAAATATTACGAAAAAATAGAAATTAATTATTTTCCCTACTCAGACAGGGAAAAGAAAATTATTGAAAAAAAAAGGGTGGGGGTAACATATGACGGAAAAGGAACCCAGGGGAAGTTTATCCATATTATCACCCTATCCTTCCCCCCCCCCTCCGTTTTTGAGCAAATAAAACTTGTCTCTTCCTCGGGGCCTGACTTTTCGGGATGGGTTTTTATTGACAAGATGGCGTCGACGGATATCTCGTTGCAAGGAGGAAAGGGGGGGAGGTTATACAGAGAAAAGTCATTGATCAGATGCACACGACCCCCGTGCCCAAATACGAACCCAGGTCACGGGGATATACGAGACAGTCCCTCGGGCGGATAACGCAATTTCCTGCACCCCACAAACACTATGGCGGGGTTATACACTTCGCATCCGTCTCGTTTCGGGAAAGCCCAAATAATAATAATAATACTGTAATAATAACTAAAAAAAAAAAAAGAGCGAGAGAGAATTAGTCAGTGCCGTGACAACTTTGCTGAACCCAAATTAGCACTCCTTTCTTCCCGAAACTTTTTTGTGTGACGTTTTACGTAGTTTCAGTCACAATTTTCCGTTTACTTGGTTCCCTATTCGCGGGTCTCCAAAACTTAATCACAAAAATGTGGACCAAACGAAAAAAAAAATTAGTTGAAAATTTAAAAAAATGACAAATGGAGAGAAAAAGACAACGACGGCGAATATTGAGATTTGAAACAGTTCGTTTAATTTAAAAATTCCCGAATTCCGAGTAAATTGCCCCTTTTCTTTATTTTTACAGACAAAAATTGATGATGAAAAAATACGGAATTCAGTTTCATAAAAGACGCGCGGTAACAGGACATGAAAGACTCTGTCCCCAGAATTTTTTTTGCAATTCCGGGGAAAAAGTTCGCAGGAAGATTTCGAAACAAATCTTCAGATAATTCAAAAAAAATATTCAAAAAAGAAAAATTTTTATGACTGTATTGGGTGGATGCTTGCAAATAGATTTGAAGGCGCGCGGATCCAGGACAACCATCCCAAGAACCCCTTCAACTCGCATTACAAATAACGAGGTAAATCTCTCACCGGGGGTAATACAGTAATTTCAAATTTTCTTGCCAGTCATAACAACGAAACCTAAAATCACAAAATCAAATAATTTGACCGAAAAGTTTACGCCCTTGAATTCGTAATTTTCTTTTTTATCGAGGAAACTTGGACCATTGAGATGAAAATTCTGTAAAACAAATATTTTAACGAATAAAGTACTCTTCTTTTCTTTTACCCCAGTAAAATTAATTCCTCGAGGCATAAAGGTATGCAATCTATTTAGAAAATCAACAGCACAAAACTGGCCCTAAAGAAAAACAAATCAAATTTTACGCATTTTAACCTGCCTGTGCTAAAAATTAAAGCTTACACGGGAAAAATAAATACGCATAAACGCGGGGAAGAATCTGACATGATATAAGCGAAAATTACAAAAAGGAGCAAGAAAAATCAAGTTCACGTCACAATTTTTTGGATCACCCATTACAAGTAATTTGAAAGAAGAAAAAAATTTCAGCATACCACAGAATTAGCGGAGAAAGAGTCCGCTAAACTGACTTTCGCGTACGATCACTATAACTCAAGAAAAAGAGAAATTTCACTCTGGCTATATGAAGCAATACTTTCTTATGAAAATAAAATATATTATAAAAGCCAATCCTTTCCGATAATCCCCCCGGGGGCATGAAGGGAAGAGTGTCGGTTAGTGAGATACCAAGGATGACCTCATTTCGCGCATCAGTGGGAACTTGCGCGCGAATATTTTCGTCCTTTATTGCTTTACAATCCAATTTGCAAGAGTCGCATTCATTCTTGATCTGTCTCGTTACTTTTATCAACCCATAATCTGAGCACCTCTTCGAGACGATCGAATCACGATTCATGCAAATTCAGTTCGATCTCGACGCAAATTTTCATCGAGTTCAGCGAAAACAAAAAAATCCTGCGCTTTTATAACTATTAATCTAAAACTAAACGCGGAAACGATTTGTTCATTCACATAAATTAATTTTATTTCTTACTGGTTTAATGTAATGCTCTGCACCTCTCGGAAATGTTTGGAAAAATATGTAAACTAAATGTTTATTGCATTATTTAAAATCCGAAAGAAACGCATCTTGGAATATAATTCGTTTGCAAAAAAATAAGTGAATTCGACCTTACAAGTATTTTGAGTAATTTACCATAAACACGATTGAATTAAAAATAACTGAATGAGCTTCTTTTTTCAAGGCAATTTCATTTTTCGAAGTGGCAGTATAATAATATTAAAAATATCCCTATCTAAAATCTATCCTTTTTTCTAAAACTCCAAATTTTCCGCTTCAAGAAAAAAAAACGCTGATTAATCCTGAAAATACCGACGAATTCCCGAACGCAAAAAATAATCTAGAGAATTCCACGGGAGCATCAAATAATAATAGGAAATAACCCAGAAAGAATTTTCATACAAGTATGCAGAAAAAAACCTGGCGAAGTTTTCCGCCTCTCATCAGTCTCGTTTTTCAAATAAGGAGGAAAGAAAATACCAGAAAGCAGGACTGAAAAAACTTCTTTTTAAAAATTCACATTTTCAAGGCAAGTAGAACAATCCAATTCAAAATATCCCAATACATTATATCAATATTTTTCCTGGTTCTTCCCACACAAAAATTGTTATCACAAGTGAAAACGCTGATCCATTAATGATCAAAAATTCAACTAGGCCACACACAAAAAATAATAATCTGTAAAATTCCAACGGGGCCTTCAATAATAATAAAAGCGAATAACCCAGAAAAAATGTCCACGCAAGTACGCAGAAGAAAAAAAAAGTGTGGCCAAATTTTTTCGTCTCTCAAACACACAATCTCATCAGTCTCCTTTTCCAAACAAGAAGGAGGGAAAATACCTTAAAAGAGGACTGAAAAAACCTCTTTTTCAAAATTCACATTTCAAGGCAAGCAGACCAATCAAATTAAAAATATCCCCAATACATGATATCTATATTTTTCCTGGTTCTTCCCACACAAAAATTGTTATCACAAGTGAAAACGCTGATCCATTAATGATCAAAAATCCAACTAGGCCACACACACAAAAAATAATAATCCGTAGAATTCCAACGTGGCCATCAATAATAACAAAAGCGAATAACCCAGAAAGAATTTCCACGCACGTATGCAGAAAAAAAAAAAAGTGAGGCAAAATTTTTCCGTCTCTCAACAACGCAATTTTATCAGGTTCGTTTTCCAAATAAGGAGGGAAAATACCAGAAAGTAGGACTGAAAAAACTTATTTTTCAAAATTCACATTTTCAATCAATCAAATTAAAAATATCCCAATAGATGCTATCTATATTTTTCCTGGTTCATCCCACAAAAATCGCTGCTACAAGTGAAAACGCTGATCAAATAATGATCAAAAATCCAACTAGGCCACACACACGAAAAATAATAATCCGTAGAATTCCAACGTGGTCATCAATAATAACAAAAGCGAATAACCCAGAAAGAATTTCCACGCAAGTATGCAGAAAGAACACAAAAAAAAAGTGTGGCCAAATTTTTCCGTCTCTCAAACACACAGTCTCATCAGTCTCCTCTCACCCCAGTGGGGTTTCCAATAACTCGGCCCGTCTTCCTCCCATGCCCTCAATCAACATGACACTCGCTCGATATACACTCGAGACGAGCCCGATGCAATGCAATAAAAGGGAGAAACACTGAATAGATACCAAACACACACACACACACGCAAAAAACAAAAAAGACAAGAGAAAAAAAGATAAAATGAACCTTATAATGGGTGCCGAGTTGATTAGAGAAGCCGTGGGATGAACATCGAATTCTTTCCCGCTCATTCGTATTTTTTTATATTTATTTATTTCTCTACTAAACATTTGCATCAATGAGGGTCTTTTGTTTTTTTACGTTCTAAGCAATACATGTCAAGCTAGACTCACATAAGACACACGAATGAATATTATACTGACGCAAATGAATTCCACGAGATTCGCGCGGACTCAAAAACTGAGGAATTTCGCAGACACACGGTTGAAAAAAAAATCGCACCAATTTTCAAATGACGAAATATCTTCTCAAACCTATATAATCGATTATTTACAACGACTAACGGCATAAATGAGTCTTTAGTCCACAGAAATCAACTTCACCAAGCTATGAAATATTATGGCTGCAAATATTTTAAAATGAAACAAACACACACGGAAAAATATTTTTCAAGATCCTTCGTCAGATACAAACTTGAACTAAAATTCAACATGGCTAGATTATTCGTACATCGGAATGATTTCAAATTTCGGATTTCTTCGTAGTCCTTCATTTCGCATGCGAATCAAAAAAATAAATTTAAGGCACGTTCTCATTTCTGGCGAATTCAATATAAAATATGCGTAACGTATTAAAAAGCCAAGAAAACATTTACGGTAACTATTTTTCATTGCAGAAGACGAGGAGAAAAAATATAAAATAAAATTCACGAAAACCTTGTGACCATCAACAATTTCGCAATTGATCATTTTTCCAATTGGAGAAAATTTCAATTTTTTCAAGTGAAAATAATCAGAGTAAACATAGTTCTGTGCGTTGATTCAGCAAATCAAAAGAAAAATTTCAGAATTTTCACAAAGACCTCGTGACCACACTTAGAAAAAACGAACACTTCGAATCCCAAATTAAAGAGACAAAGAGTAAATTTTGGAGATTTGTCATTTTTAACTCAACCAATAATTCATGACTAATTATGTCTCATATTGCAAAAAAAAATTATCTCACTATGGCAAATCATTTAAACAACTAAATGGAACACAGCACACGAGATAAACGAGGAACAAATTTGGCAGACCTCATCATCTTCAAAATGCCTCTTCCGGGTCGTGTCCAGCTTTGCCAACAGCCAAAGCCCTGAATCCTCCTGCATGGAAAACCCAAGGCCTTCTTTCAAGAAGAAAATTCTCGAACCATAAAAAAAAAAAAATTGAAAAGCGCTCATATTCCTGCGATCCTACGGGAAACCCTATTGACCCTTCTTTTCGGATCTTCTGCGTAAAACACAGCAAAACTATCATGCACGTGTCTCGTGTTCAATGGAAGAATTGCAGCAGTTGGCAATTTCATAATAGGTGTAATAAATGATTTTTTTGTTTGTTCTGAGGATTGCATCAAAGCTTCTCATTTTTCCCCACCCCATCAAAACCTCGACTCTTTTTCGTTGCGATTAAAATAAATAACTTGAACAATTCGAAATCTGCAGCAAAATTTTATCAATATTGCTTTTCACCACTCGAAACCTCGACTATTTTTTGTCATGATTAAAACTTGAATAATTCTAAATATACAGTAGATTTAAAGAACCACGCGAAACGTCGACTCCTTCACGTCGTGATTAAAATTAATAACTTTAAATGATTCGAAATATGCAGTAAATTTAAATCAATGTTTTTTCGGCCACTCGAAACCTTGTCTCTTTTACGTCGTGATTAAAATTAATAACTCGAATAAATTCCACGGGTTCAGTGAATATAATCAAATAAAAAAACCGTCATGTTCAGGAATATTGTATGTTCACGTCTCAATTTTTCAAAGCTCCCACAGCGATTCACTAAATTCTAGAAATTAGACTATGTAAATGTGTAAGAAAATTATCCAAGAGTCTTTCGGGAATTATTGTTTTTTTTTATCAGGAATCTTCAGCAGAAAAATGCACCGTTCACAAGAAAATGGATCTCAGGTGACTTTATTCGCTCGAATTTTACACTCAATTCCACATGAACCCCACACTTTTTTCTCATATTCTGAAAGAGAAAATAAACTGCGTATATTGGTGACAACAGCGATTCTGCGTTGTCCTCTTTTCCTTTTAAGCTCTTATGTCTCTGTATGGAAAGTTGACTGTTGCCTTCACGACCTCAAAAGGCACTCAAGTCATCAAGTGACATCGGCAAGATTGCTCAATCTAAAAACAACATCCATTTGCAACCAAAAATACTGCGAACATCTCACAAATGCAATCAGGGATTTTTTTGCTTTGTCTTGACAGGATGAGAGGGTTTCTAGGAGATAATTACACGAATTTTAGAAATTTTGGAAAAACGGTACTCACAAAAAAAAGGCCAGCTGAAAAATAAAATACGGACTTATGTGACAAAAAAGTCATACATTTCACTTCCACATCTAATTTCAAACTTGATTTTCGACCTCATCAAATTCACCACAGTATTTTCTGAAATATGATCAAATTAGCTAAAGAACAAATTCAGAAAAGTTTGAACTAGCAAAAAAAAAAACAACTTAAAGTGAGACCCTGAGATGCGGACGTAATTGTTGTATCAAGAGTGTCTTGATGTCGGAATATCCCTAAGTTGAGTCTCATTTTTCCCTTAGACTTCAGCACTAATATATTCAATTGGTTCTCCTTTCTGTCAAAAATTAGAAATAAGTCTAACAAAAAATTGATAAAATTTTTTCTCACTCAACTTCAAGTTGTAGAAAACAATAGTGCAGAACAAAACCACATAGAATCTGATATTTTGGTATCAAAAGAAGATAAAAAGCCAAGAAAAAGGAAAAGACTTCGCTAGAATATGCACAGATGATAAAAAAAAATTCTGAAAGAAAGCACAAAATCAGCTTGCTTTTAATTATAAAATAGAGTGAATTCATCATGAAATATATATGTTTAAAAATCTTTTCGAATACAAATGGTTCGAATCGTTCAAAAGATATCAAAATTGAAAAATAAAATGTTTCGATTTTTGGGGAAATTTCAGAAAAGTGTCCCTAACTCGAGCCAATGTCCGGATGTCGGGCCTGATTTTTTTTTTGGCTTTCAAGTGCCAATAAGTTGAATTCCCGTAAGGCGAGGTGTCCGCACTTCGGGGTCTCAATCTACAATTTTATCCAGTCTTGGTGCCTTAATAAACCCTGAAACAATCACCAAATATTTAAAAAAAAGAGAGAATAAAATGACGGAATTTTTGAAAGAGACCTTCTTCACACGGGGAATGACAGTTTCCCTCGCTTTGACGATATGTCACAACGTTAAAAGCTTTCCTAGCCGGCATTTGTTTTTGTTTTTTTCTAAGTTTTTTTTTTTTTTTTTTTTTTTTTTTGCACGCAGAGCCGGAATTCTGAGCCAAATGTTCCATCACCAAGGTTAAAAATGTTCGCACAGATTCCCTATCCTCGAATAACGGCGTACACAAGCTAAAAAAAATCCCATTCAATACTGAGTCATTGAATGAAATTTTGCTCAAATATAATCAGAAATGAGCGTTTTTTTTCCTACAAGGTCTCCAAATTTACTCGCACTTCCGGTCGGGGAAGCAAAAATAACCATTTCAGATACAAACAGAACAAAACACGATTTTAACAACGAATGCGATTTTCTTCATCTGTTGCATTTAAAAAGTTTTTCGACGAACACAATCCTAAGGGTGAAAATTCACAATAATAAAAAATTAAAACAACAGAAGGCAATTCTAAAATTTAAAAAAATCATCCAACATTTAACGGGAATAACTTTCGTGATTTCCTTGATTCAGTGCATTATTTTGCCTACGGAATCAACATGATTATAATTCGAAATCGAATCGTTCAGGAGCTATTTTTGCAGGGAAATATGGTTTCCCGGGACCAAATAGATGTTGAAAATTTGTATATACTCCAGGCAGTGAATTTTTGAAAACTTTCAAAAATCTCGAACACGCCGGAGTGCCAACTTCACGCTCTGCCAACATTTTTAAATGACGTTATGCTTCGCAAAAAATAAAGTCAAGCGAGTTCCAATGTCACGTTCCATTCCTTCAACACTGTAGTCAAAAACCCCAGGGAAAAATGCATTGTGTTCCTCACATTCAACGCAAAAACTTCACGAAATGATGTAAAATATTTCGAGCGCCAAAAAAAAAACCTGTAAAATGTTTTTTTTTAATTTAAACAAAACCATAATTTACTGGATCATTTTCAAATTCCGGCAAGTAAACAAAAAATCGGTCTGTTATCTTTAAAACACTTGTCAACGCACTGCTCTCGAAGTCGGGGCAAAATTCTCGGAAAATCGTAGACCATCTGCAGCAATTTTTGCACCAGGACACGTGCCAAATTGGCAGCATCTCAAAACGGTTTCAATCGACCCCAGAAAAAGAAGACTAATGATACCAATTTCCGGTTTCAGAAAAAAAACCAGCTAATGATTAAACTTCTCTCAAAAGTACCCGAAAGAACGCAAAACGACGTCATAAATTTTCTACTATGGGTTCGTGCGAGACGAAAAAAAAAATTAAAACTATTTCTTTTTGGCGGAGCTTTTCAGTGCCAACAAACCGGAAAATTCCGCGCTTGTGTAAACATTTCCGACGACGAGCAGCAACTGCAAAGACTTGATTGAAAAATGAGGCTATCTGCCTTTTTTTTGCAGCACGTCTAATGCAGGTCTCTCTTTCACACACACACATACACACACCCACGAAGTCAAAGGTGTTTGTTTGAAAGGAATAAAAATAACGGACTTTCAACAAGTTCTGTCCCGACAACTTGCAAAAAACCTTTGGGGAAATACTCGACTTTACGCTTTTTGACAACGAAAGAAAAAAAAAATGAAGCGAGTTCCACGTCTAAAAAAGGGCAGGTCTTGAAAGTGCAAATTCAAAAAAAAAATCTGGAAAATGTGCCTCAAATTTTGCGTGCTTATGCTAAATGTTGAAAGTATTCTTTGCAAAATTATTGCCTTTTTCGAGTGCAAGTTTTCACAAGTTTTCGGCTATTTTTGTGCACTGCTGTTGACGTCAAATTTCTTTCTCTTCTTTCTCTTTCGTGATCTCGGTCATTAGACTCGCATATATAAAAAAATAATAACTATTTTTTCCCATTCTTATACTGTATATAATAAATAGCTTTTTAGATGATACATTTATTTTTCAGATTAGGCTTATTTTCGTAAAGCGTAAAATTCGGCTGATCGAAATGAAGGTACAAAGCGTGAAAATATAAGCAAGAAAAAAATTCGTGTCCACAACGTCTTCAAAATGAACAATTTAAATAATTTGAATAATCGCTTTCTAGACAATTGATCGATTTTGCGGACTAGCTTTTTTGTGGTACATTTCAACAGTCGGCTGCTTGAAATGAATGCAAAATAAACAACGGAAGAATAAAAGTAAAAACAATATTCGCCTTCACAATTTTTTAAAATGAATAACTTGAACAATCCCTATCCATTATTAATTTATTTCCCTGATACGCTTTCGGTGTTAAAGCTCAAAAGTCGGCTGATTGAAATTAAAGCAAAAAAATGAAACTATATGAGTTTAAAAACAAAACCACGTTTAAAACTTCTTGAGTTCCCCTCTCAGAGAAGAGTGATCGAGACTTTCAGCAAGACACGGACTCGAAAAGTTCCCACTTGCCCTACTTTCTGCAAGAGTTCTTCCCCCCATAGTCACTTTATTTTTTTTTTGAGACCAGTTCATCACTTCCCCGCATAGGTCCTACTTTTTAAAATACCCAAGTTGGAGGTGCTGTCATTTTTACAAAAGTTGCGTGGCAATTGAATTCCTTCACGCGCAAATCTGAGAGGCTAAGAATATGATAACGTTTCATAAATAAAATACAGCACTCATTTTTTTTTGCGCTGCTCTACGTCACTCACTCAGTTTCTGAGACCTTATAAAAAATAGCAGGGTACAAAATAAATAAATTATTTGCATAGAAATCGTCATTGTCATTGTCTCTACATGGGCAACACTTCATATCAGTTAAGACTCATCAGACGAACCCGGTTTCCAGTTTTAATCGACACATCTGGAAAGTACTAAAAATTGCCGGGGCGGTAAAAAATTCTCGTCGTTATACATTTTTTTTTATTTTATGTGAACGAAACAAAAATTGATCGAAAAATAAGTCTTTGGGCTATCATCCTCTCACGCATTTTGAGACCAGAGGAAAATATTTATAATGCTGAAACCCGTGACAAAAAATAAGAAAAGAATTTCAGAGTCGTCTTTCTCTCTTCCTTCGCCGCCTCGGAAAGCAAATCCTGTCCCGTCGGAAAACATTGAAGTCTCTTTTCGCAGAAACAAAAGAAAAGGAATCCCGGGGAACAGAAATAGACCGATCGAATTCTTTTCCCTCATCCCGAATCCCAGGCATGCGTGCCAAATCCAACCACAACGAATCCAACCTAGAAATACTTTTTTTTTGCGTCGAGTATAGAAGCAGAAAATAAAAAATGAGGTTTCAAAGCTCAAAAGAAGTCCGACTCACTCATCTTTAATTCCTCCTTTTCCAAGCGGAAGAGATTTCGAGAAGAAAATTGGCTCGTCAAGAATTTAAAAATTTCGCACGACTAAAATATTTTTGAAAGCAAAATTTTTAAAAGAATTCCGAAATTATTATTTTTAAAAAAAACCAAATTTAAAAGCTCAAAAGAAGTCCTACTCTCTTCTCTTTCATTCTTCCGTTTCCGAAAAGAAGAGCTTTTCAAAATGAAAATGATCTGAACAATTTAAAAATTCCGGACGACCAGAAAGTGTAAAAAGAAAACGTTTTTTAGAAGAATGCCTAATTAATTTTTTTAATCAAATTTAAAAGCTCAAAAGAAGTTCTACTCTCCTCTCTTTAATTCTTCCGTTTCCAAAAAGAAGAGTATTTCAAAAAGAAAATAATGTGAAGAATTTAAAAACTCCGGACGAACATAAAAGTGTGGAAAGAAAACGTTTTTGAAGAAGAACTCAGAAATCATAAAAATTCAAATTTAAAACCTCAATTTAAAGAAGTCCGACACGCTCAACTTTCATTCCTCCGTCTCCGAAAAGAAAAAGAATTTTCGAAAAGAAAATGACGTGAATAATTTAAAAATTCCGGACAACCAAACAATTGTGAACGAAAACGTTTTTGTAGAAGAAATAACTCAGAAATTAGAAAAAAATCAAATTTCAAAGCTCGAAAGAAGTCCTACTCACTCAACTTTAATTCCTCAATTTCCAAAAACAAAAAAAGGAAATTACCTCGTCAAAAACTTTANTGAAACTATATGAGTTTAAAAACAAAACCACGTTTAAAACTTCTTGAGTTCCCCTCTCAGAGAAGAGTGATCGAGACTTTCAGCAAGACACGGACTCGAAAAGTTCCCACTTGCCCTACTTTCTGCAGAGTTCTTCCCGCCATAGTCACTTTATTTTTTTTTTGAGACCAGTTCATCATTTCCCCGCATAGGTCCTACTTTTTAAAATACCCAAGTTGGAGGTGCTGTCATTTTTACAAAAGTTGCGTGGCAATTGAATTCCTTCACGCGCAAATCTGCGAGGCTAAAAATATGATAACGTTTCATAAATAAAATACAGCACTCATTTTTTTTGCGCTGCTCTACGTCACTCACTCAGTTTCTGAGACCTTATAAAAAATAGCAGGGTACAAAATAAATGAATTATTTGCATAGAAATCGTCATTGTCATTGTCTCTACATGGGCAACACTTCATATCAGTTAAGACTCATCAGACGAACCCGGTTTCCAGTTTTAATCGACACATCTGGAAAGTAATAAAAATTGCCGGGGCGGTAAAAAATTCTCGTCGTTATACATTTTTTTTCATTTTATGTAAACAAAAACAAAAATTGATCGAAAAATAAGTCTTTGGGCTATCATCCTCTCACGCATTTTGAGACCAGAGGAAAATATTTATAATGCTGAAACCCGTGACAAAAAATAAGAAAAGAATTTTCGAGTCGTCTTAAAACAAAAATTGATCGAAAAATAAGTCTTTGGGCTATCATCCTCTCACGCATTTTGAGACCAGAGGAAAATATTTATAATGCTGAAACCCGTGACAAAAAATAAGAAAAGAATTTCAGAGTCGTCTTTCTCTCTTCCTTCGCCGCCTCGGAAAGCAAATCCTGTCCCGTCGGAAAACATTGAAGTCTCTTTTCGCAGAAACAAAAGAAAAGGAATCCCGGGGAACAGAAATAGACCGATCGAATTCTTTTCCCTCATCCCGAATCCCAGGCATGCGTGCCAAATCCAACCACAACGAATCCCACCTAGAAATACTTTTTTTTTGCGTCGAGTATAGAAGCAGAAAATAAAAAATAAGGTTTCAAAGCTCAAAAGAAGTCCGACTCACTCATCTTTAATTCCTCCTTTTCCAAGCGGAAGAGATTTCGAGAAGAAAATTGGCTCGTCAAGAATTTAAAAATTTCGCACGACTAAAATATTTTTGAAAGCAAAATTTTTAAAAGAATTCCGAAATTATTATTTAAAAAAAACCAAATTTAAAAGCTCAAAAGAAGTCCTACTCTCTTCTCTTTCATTCTTCCGTTTCCGAAAAGAAGAGCTTTTCAAAATGAAAATGATCTGAACAATTTAAAAATTCCGGACGACCAGAAAGTGTAAAAAGAAAACGTTTTTTAGAAGAATGCCTAATTTATTTTTTTAATCAAATTTAAAAGCTCAAAAGAAGTTCTACTCTCCTCTCTTTAATTCTTCCGTTTCCAAAAAGAAGAGTATTTCAAAAAGAAAATAATGTGAAGAATTTAAAAACTCCGGACGAACATAAAAGTGTGGAAAGAAAACGTTTTTGAAGAAGAACTCAGAAATCATAAAAATTCAAATTTAAAAACTCAATTTAAAGAAGTCCGACACGCTCAACTTTCATTCCTCCGTCTCCGAAAAGAAAAAGAATTTTCGAAAAGAAAATGACGTGAATAATTTAAAAATTCCGGACAACCAAACAATTGTGAACGAAAACGTTTTTGTAGAAGAAATAACTCAGAAATTAGAAAAAAATCAAATTTCAAAGCTCGAAAGAAGTCCTACTCACTCAACTTTAATTCCTCAATTTCCAAAAACAAAAAAAGGAAATTACCTCGTCAAAAACTTTAAAAATCCGGACTCCCAAAAAAATTTTGGAAAGAAAAAAGACTATTCGAAGAAAAAAAGAACTCAAAAATTATGCATTTTTTCTCATGATGAAGGCGTCTGAAGGTTCGGGAGTTTTTCCAGCAAAATTCCATTTTCCATTTCAGATGACCTAGTTTTTCTCGACATCTCCATCAACCGCTGATCATAACAAGAACTAGGAGTTCGGTGCTTTCAACCATTTCTCATTTTGACTGGAACCTCTGCCTATTTTTCACTCTGGGCACCTCTCGGAGGAAACATAAACCAATCCAATGTCTGCAACTTTGAACCCATTCCCCTGGTGGCGTTCTCCAGAAATTATTACTTTTGTTTCGGGGAAAAAACTTTTTCGGTTTCTTCTTTAAAAATAAATGACATCAAAATACCGAACACAGTATTGCATGTCATCCCAGTTTCAAATCACTAATATTTCAACAGTTCCCGAAATAAATATGTTCACGAAAGCTTTGATGATCTGTTAAAAAAATGAACAGTAGATCCGATACTAAAACTCTCTCATCAAACCAAATCTTGAACTTCGCAAAAATGTAAAAACTTGATCGGATTTTTGATATAGTAGAAAGAACAGTTGAATGTTTTTTTTGTCACTGTGATCTTTTGATGTATTTCAACAAAACATTTTGAAAATTTTCCTATAAATTCTTGATTGAAGATAAATAACTAAATAATATATTTGTGTACAAAAATTAAATGCACGTCTAACAGCATTAATTTCAGGGAATAAAATTTTAATTTTTAATATTTTTATTTTTATTGTCAATTTATGGTTGTTTGATGAAACATTCGTTCTTTCTGATCCCTTGAATAAAATTATGCCCTTCGTTCCATGAGAGTAACATTCTACTCGTCGATAATTTTGACAGAATTCATAATGGGGAAAATGTAAAAAAAAAGAAAACCAAAAATTACAAAACCCAAGGACGTCTTTTCCACAGAAAAAAGAAAATAATAAAAAATGCTAACGCAGCTTTTCCCATACATTTTTGGTTTTACGATAAAATAAACGTTTCTGTCTGATACCCAAAAGAAAAATACCTACCCGCCATTTTTTCTCAAGATCAGCATCAACTTCCAAATATTTTGACAAAGTTTCTCGCGGGTAAAAAGAGAATATACTCGTATATATCAAATAAAAATGAACAAAACCAAGAAACTAAAGTTCCCATCTGCAACAGCAGGAGGCCACCATGTCGACGTTGACATCGGACCCGAGTAAGATTGAATAAACGTCACACAAATGCAAAAAAAAATGTCACGACAAAAAAAGAAGAAAACAATCAAACAAAAACAAAAAAATGAGAAAGAAAATGTGAGAAAAACGGGGGTTGGTTGAAGAGAAAATTGGGTTAAACTGCGTACAGTACTGCTTCACCCCCAGCAAGTATTCCGTCGGGTGGCCATCTTCGACACTGACGCGTTACAAACGTCAACGTGTCGACGTCGTCGTCGTCGCGTCGCGACGTGCTCCGCATGCACGTTTATCCTTTCCTTTTCGTTCCTTCATTTTTTTTTACCAAATTTATTCTTACACTATCTGCAACATGAAATGTCACGAGAGGTGTTCTTTCCTGCTTTACGCCTTCATTTCGGATCAGCCCACGGTGATTTTTATCTATTTATCGAGCACGGATTACCCGGGAAGGATTAACCCTTGACTCAGTCCAGCTCATCCATAACATTCTTCTCATGAAAAAAAATATATACATCGATTTTTGTGATCAAAAAAATAAAAACTGGCAGCACAGCTTTTTATTTCCATTAATCACAGAATAAAATAAAATAAAAGATAGAAAATTTCTTTTTTTTCGTTGAATCATTTGACTTTCCATCATTGCCCAGAATGTGCTATTGGTTTATTCTCTTCACGGAAATACACTTGTAAATTTATTCATCAGTTTTAAAGTCGATCGGTCATCAATAAGGTCCTTTGCATCTGAAAAAGGAACTTGGAAATTCCACGCAAAAATTTTATAATTTTTTTGAAACATAACTCTAGTAACCGCAGTTTGTATTTTGAGTCCTTGCGAAAAAATTCCTTTCACCAACAGTATAGTTATGATGAGAAAATTCATTTAAAAAAATTCTAATTCTGATATTAATGCACCCGAAGTCATAGAGACCAGGAAGAAAGCGAATTAACAAAAACATAATGACAATTCCAATAATATCGTGACTACTGTATTGTACAGTGACCCAAAACATTAATTCGTTATAACGAGTTTCGTCGTAACAAGGATTTACTGTATAACAGATAAACCACACAATAAATCCCTCTCCTCGACCTTAAAGTACATAATCTGATTTGTTGTCTCAGTCTATAATCATAATTTCTTCAAAAATCTTACATAATCCAGAAGATAATTCAAGTCCGAGAATCCTGTTAAAAAACCTGTTCCGCATTCAAATTCAATTGAACAAATATTCCAATTACCAGTGTTGAGTCCTGAATCAAGTGATTATGATTCAAGGTGAATCCGTTTCCTCAAATGACTAATGAACCGAAAAACCTGTCTTTAAAAAAAAAAACCACACTATCATCTCTGCATATATAATTTCCTTCGTTCATTAATACTGTTCCGATCGACTCTCGACTATTTACCAACAAAAATCATAATTCATTTTATTCTACTCGTATATACACACAAAGTATAGGAACTTGTGGGAAGAACCAGACAGTATAAAAAAAAGGTTTTGGAGGGAAAAGGAGAAGGCGTATGAGGTCTGTGTTGTCACTAGAGCAATTAGGACTCGGAGGGTTGGGAACGGTTCCAGTCCGCCAAGAAATTAGACTCTTTCCAGCTGTTTTCTTTCCTCTCCTCGTGTCAATTCTAACAAGAGAGGGTTAAGAAAAATAAGAGATATTTTTATTGTCGTGTTTTCCTTGTTGATCAGACACGCCGGGGTTCTCAGCTTTGAAAAATCCGGCTCAAGACAGACGAGTGAATCTCTTGGAAAATATATATATATATTTTTCTTTCATTCGGAGAAAAAATACGCGCCAAAAGGGAATTTAAAATTCGTTTTCAACTTTCACCAGGTAAACCCGAGTTTGTGAAAATTTCAGAGCAAAGCCAAAAATCCATTCAACTTGAAATGAAAATAGAAACTGCTTTCATAAAAAAATCATGGATACGCAAAATAATTTTTTTTTTTT
>CAJPEX010000726.1:47833-60174 GCA_905338405.1 Notodromas monacha
ATCCCTTGAATAAAATTATGCCCTTCGTTCCATGAGAGTAACATTCTACTCGTCGATAATTTTGACAGAATTCATAATGGGGAAAATGTAAAAAAAAAGAAAACCAAAAATTACAAAACCCAAGGACGTCTTTTCCACAGAAAAAAGAAAATAATAAAAAATGCTAACGCAGCTTTTCCCATACATTTTTGGTTTTACGATAAAATAAACGTTTCTGTCTGATACCCAAAAGAAAAATACCTACCCGCCATTTTTTCTCAAGATCAGCATCAACTTCCAAATATTTTGACAAAGTTTCTCGCGGGTAAAAAGAGAACATACTCGTATATATCAAATAAAAATGAACAAAACCAAGAAACAAAAGTTCCCATCTGCAACAGCAGGAGGCCACCATGTCGACGTTGACATCGGACCCGAGTAAGATTGAATAAACGTCACACAAACGCAAAAAAAAATAACAGAACAAAAAAAGAAGAAAAGAATAAAACAAAAACAAAAAAATGAGAAAGAAAATGTGAGAAAAACGGGGGTTGGTTGAGGAGAAAATTGGGTTAAACTGCGTACAGTACTGCTTCACCCCCAGCAAGTATTCCGTCGGGTGGCCATCTTCGACACTGACGCGTTACAAACGTCAACGTGTCGACGTCGTCGTCGTCGCGTCGCGACGTGCTCCGCATGCACGTTTATCCTTTCTTTTTCGTTCCTTCATTCTTTTCCGAATTTACTCTTCCACTATCTGGAACATGAAATGTCACGAGAGGTGTTCTTTCCTGCTTTACGCCTTCATTTCGGATCAGCTCACGGTGATTTTTATTTTTTTTTATCGAGCACGGATTACCTGGTTAGGATTAACCTTTGACTCGATCCAGCTCATCCATTAAATTCCTCTCATGGAAATATTTAAATATATATATACACATATCGATTTTTTTGATCAAAAAATAATGATTGGCAGCGCAGCTTTTTATTTCTATTAATCACAGAATAAATTAAAAGAAGAATATAAATTTTTTTTCCGTTGAATTATTTGACTTGATTTATTTTCTACACGGAAATACATTTGTACATTTATTCATCAGTTTCAAAGTCGATCGGTCATCAATAAGGTCCTTTGCATCTGAAAAAGGAACTTGGAAATTCCACGCAAAAATTTTATAATTTTTTTGAAACATAACTCTAGTAACCGCAGTTTGTATTTTGAGTCCTTGCGAAAAAATTCCTTTCACAAACAATATAGTTATGATGAGAAAATTCATTAAAAAAAATTCTAATTCTGATATTAATGCACCCGAAGTCATATAGACCAGGAAGAAAGCGAATTAACAAAAACACAATAACAATTCAAATAATATCGTGACTATTGTACAGTGACCCAACACATTAATTCGTTATAACGAGTTTCGTCGTGACAAGGATTTACTGTATAACAGATAAACCACACAATAAATCCCTCTTCTCGACCTTGAAGTATATAATCTGATTTGTTGTCTCAGTCTATAATCATAATTTCTTCAAAAATCTTACATAATCCACAAGATAATTCAAGTCCAAGAATCCTGTTAGAAAACCTGTTCCGCATTCAAATTTAATTGAACAAATATTCCAATTACCAGTGTTGAGTCCTGAATCAAGTGATTATGATTCAAGGTGAATCCGTTTCCTCAAATGACTAATGAACCGAAAAACCTGTCTTTAAAAAAAAAAACCACACTATCATCTCTGCATATATAATTTCCTTCGTTCATTAATACTGTTCGGATCGACTCTCGACTATTCACCAACAAAAATCATAATTCATTCTATTCTACTCGTATACACACAAAGTATAGGAACTTGTGGGAAGAGCCAGACAGGAAGTAAAAAAAGGTTTTGGAGGGAAAAGGAGAAGGCGTATGAGGTCTGTGTTGTCACTAGAGCAATTAGGACTCGGAGGGTTGGGAACGGTTCCAGTCCGCCAAGAAATTAGACTCTTTCCAGCTGTTTTCTTTCCTCTGCTCGTGTCAATTCTAACAAGAGAGGGTTAAGAAAAATAAGGGATATTTTTATTGTCGTGTTTTCCTTATTGGTCAGACACNAATTGAACAAATATTCCAATTACCAGTGTTGAGTCCTGAATCAAGTGATTATGATTCAAGGTGAATCCGTTTCCTCAAATGACTAATGAACCGAAAAACCTGTCTTTAAAAAAAAAAACCACACTATCATCTCTGCATATATAATTTCCTTCGTTCATTAATACTGTTCCGATCGACTCTCGACTATTTACCAACAAAAATCATAATTCATTTTATTCTACTCGTATACACACAAAGTATAGGAACTTGTGGGAAGAACCAGACAGTAATAAAAAAAGGTTTTGGAGGGAAAAGGAGAAGGCGTATGAGGTCTGTGTTGTCACTAGAGCAATTAGGACTCGGAGGGTTGGGAACGGTTCCAGTCCGCCAAGAAATTAGACTCTTTCCAGCTGTTTTCTTTCCTCTCCTCGTGTCAATTCTAACAAGAGAGGGTTAAGAAAAATAAGAGATATTTTTATTGTCGTGTTTTCCTTGTTGATCAGACACGCCGGGGTTCTCAGCTTTGAAAAATCCGGCTCAAGACAGACGAGTGAATCTCTTGGAAAATATATATATATATTTTTCTTTCATTCGGAGAAAAAATACGCGCCAAAAGGGAATTTAAAATTCGTTTTCAACTTTCACCAGGTAAACCCGAGTTTGTGAAAATTTCAGAGCAAAGCCAAAAATCCATTCAACTTGAAATGAAAATAGAAACTGCTTTCATAAAAAAATCATGGATACGCAAAATAATTTTTTTTTTTTCCGGGAGACGCCCGATCAAATAACTACTCAAATTTCCACTCAAAATACGTAGCAAACAGTTCATTTCTCAAAGGATCACTTTAAATGTTGACTTATCATATTCTTGGAATTTTTATGTATATATTTTTTATTTCATTCAGAAGAAAAAATACGCGACTAACGGGCATTTAAAATTCTTTTTCAACTTTCACCAGGTAAACCCGAGTTTGTGAAAATTTCAGAGCAAAGCCAAAAATCCATTCAACTTGAAATGGAAATAGAAACTGCTTTCATAAAAAAATCATAGATACGCTAAATAATTTGTTTTTTTTTCGGGAGACGCCCGATCGAATAACTACTCAAATTTTCACTCAAAATAAGTAGCAAACAGTTCATCTCTTGAAAGATGACTTTAAATGTTAAATTATCATATTCTTGGAAATTGTCAAGATATCAACAATCCCAAATTTACCTCAAGACTCGAGTTACATTAAAAATGTTTTCATTCAGCAATTTACACACCAGAAAGGGTCAAAATACTCGAAATGATCGATAACTTTTTAAAATAAGACGAAGCTTCGTTTATCCAACAGACCAGCATTAAATAATCCTTACTGATCCGAAAAAAACCAATCGGATCTCAATCTTTTGAATGTTCGAAATTTCAAATTTCCATAGCTGATCAAGAAAAAAGATAACCTTTAAAAATACAATATTTCTTTCCGTATTTTTCAAAAAAGCCCAAAAAAACTACTTCTTTCTACTGATGATCATTCATAATTATAATTTTTTTCGAACACTCGGCGACGTCAAGTGAAAATACGTTCACATAAACCCATAAGAAAAAACTTTAAGAAAATGAATAATCCCTCGTCTATCTAACTGAAGACGAAAACTAAACCTTTTCCTCTCAACTGACCTCGATCTTCATCGCAGCTTTCACGCCATTGTTCGAAAGTTCAAAAAGTCACACCTTCACTTCGGATATTTTAAAAATAATCATTAAAAAAAAAACGCGGACGATTTTTCCCTCACTTTTCCTGAAAATTATTCAACCTAGTTTTCCTCACTGACCTCGATCTTAATCATAATTTTCATATTAAAATTCTCGGAACAATATATTCCAATAAATATCAACGACAAAAAATCAGGTTCACAAACGAAAGTTTTACCAAAAAAAAGGAAAACTTTTCGATCCTTCCCTCTTCTCCAGAAGCACAAAGGGTTTTCGAAAATACCTCCGGGGTAATTTTTAAAACATTTTAAACATCGAAAAAGTTACACAATGCCAATTTCTCAACATATAAGCTCAATAAAAACGTTCTTCAGGATTCAAGAGTTCATCAATGGCTAGATCGTTAAAGCAATTCTCGAGCTTCAATAATAAAAAAACATTTATCTCAGGAGAAAAAGCAGTTTGTGTGCAATAATTTGAGTACCAACATTTCTCTACGGTGGTTAATGAAAGACTCATTTATTCCAACGAAAGACAAAAACAATTCAAACAGGGCTTTACATTCCTGTGAAAAAATAATGACGAGGAACCACGAATAAAAAAAGAGAAGATTTTATTACTGTATACATGATGAAACTTTGGCAGGCGTGAGGTACGAATAAAATTCAGCACCCGACGGTTTTGCTCCAAATAAAATAAAATTACAGTATTTCAAAAACCTTCAAAGAAAACTTATTCAATTCCACACAAGACCGTTTCCTGGGTATCAAAAAAGAATTCAACGATCACCCATCAAATGTCTGTCTTCAACTAGGCAAATTATCAGTGAGTGGAGCAGTAAGTGCCATATTATTACAAGTGGACTCTCTGGATAAGAAAAAATCAAATAAATTCAAGGGACCAGAAAAAAATTCGTTGCAGAGAGAATTTCGTTGTACAGAACCCCTAGAACATAGGGAAAAGAACCCATTGTGATAAAAAAAAAAGAATTTCGTCACACAGAGAAAAATCGCTGTAGAGAGAGAGAGAGAGAGAGAGAGACAGAGAGGGAGTACACTCGTACTAGTTTTCTGTCTTTCGAATAAGTGCATTGTACTCAATTTTCCCCCTAAGTTACACTAAAAACGCCAACAAAAATCTTGAATGAATTACAATATCAAGCTGTTTTCGTTCTGTGCCTCTCTGCCAAAAAAGCAGCATCAAATCCTGTTTTCCTCCCCCCCACTCCGACCTCAATTGCCACAAGAACACTATTCCAAGCAATTCCTCGCAAAAAGTTTCTCCCATAACCGTTTCCAGCCCGCCCCAAACTGCACAGTACTTGTCAAGCACTGCTGCGGCAGCAGGAAGTAGGTCAGGAAAAATTAGCAAAAAAAAAGGGGGGGGGAAGTGGCAAAGAAAGGGACAGAGAGCCAGAGAGAGGTACAATTTATACATATATATATATTATAAAGTATATACACAAGTACATGTATAAATACAGTACAAAAAAAAAAGAAGGGACAGACTCTTTCCATCACGGCCCGCCCAAAATTAGAGCTAGGCGTGCGGTTATACGTGTGTGCGTAAAAGGTCAGTTATAAACGTCAGGGTCGAGCCCAATCGCCGGGCCGTACTGAGTTGGAGTGTGCGTTTTAGTTGAGGAAGGTGGAGAATCTTTTTTATTTTTATTTTTTGCGTGTGTGTGTTCCCTTTTTCATCACGTGTCACGTGCTTCGTTACACATTTCAACACTAGAAAGAAGAGAGAGAGAAAATAAACGGGAAAAGGAGAACAAAATGTCGATTGCCTCGGGACACAAAAGCCCTGGAACCTGGGACGAACCCTCCCATGCGTACATTGTTGTAACAGATTTATTTTTTATTTTTGTTACACATGAAAATGTCAAGAAG
Source organism: Notodromas monacha (assembly GCA_905338405.1). Lineage (NCBI taxonomy): Eukaryota > Metazoa > Arthropoda > Ostracoda > Podocopida > Cyprididae > Notodromas > Notodromas monacha. Next base: position 53,479 of record CAJPEX010000726.1, read on the forward strand.
AAGACTTCTCCTCTGATTTCTTCACATGCCTTCTAGCCCTGCTTACACTTGAATACGTAAATACGTTGCAAAAGGAATGAAAAAGTGAATAGAAAATAATTATATATCTGCAGAAAATAAATCAACAGAATCTTCGAGGACTTTGCTTGGATTTCCAAAAATAGCAATTTCATGACAGACTGCTAGCGTTCAAGCAGAAAAAAATTTAGAGCTTTCTTCAAAATACAAAAGAAAAACTAAGATTTTTTTCCTATAAAAAAAAACGGGTCCAACTCTTCACGAGAACACAGCAGTACAGTATCTGCAGAAATTTTTTCAAGAAATGTCAAGAACACTGCGTCGTTCAAGTAAACTCATTACGTAGAATCTTTCATCGAAAGACGCAGAATGAAGAATTCTACGCATAAATATTCATGAAAAAATTGATAAGGTATGCAGAACAAAATATCAATTACCCGGGAATGCACTTCAAGAACCTTGAAAACACTCCAGGAATACTTCCCTCGATGCAGATATATTTTTTAAAAAACCGTGTCAAGAATCTCCAAGTTGTTAAAAAATAAAATATTGCGTACATCCCACAACAATTATTCGAGGGAAGTACAGTACTGTAACATCAACAATTTTGATATAGAATACTGTTCATAAAATAAGCGAACGAAAACACAAATTTTAAAATTACTTTCCGAAGAAACAAGAATTTCGCGCTGATCCAAGGAATAATATTTCGTGGTACGATATGTCATCTCCCAAACTTTCAGCATTCGATAGGATCCAATAAATTAAAAAGAAAAAAATCACGACGATAAATGCGACTGAATTTCTATAAAATATATCGTCTATTCACAATTTCATAGAAAAAAATAAACTCAAGCCCAAAATGAGACAAGGGGGGAAAATGGTGGTCGTAAAAAAAGGGGGGTAAGGAATTACTCATAGACCCCCAAAGGGAAAAAATAACCACGAGCAACAGGGAAAGGCAAACACACTGACGTCGACGTTTTGACGACAGTTCCGTCGACGACTTCCATCGTCACCGTCGCTCAATGCATTTTCATCACCACCTAATTCCAACATATGTTCCTTTCCACTTCACCCCTGCTTTCATCAAATTTGTCGCTCAATTTTCCCCCGTTTTAGGATTATATTCAACTTTTACGTCGACTTTTGACGAGTTTAATTATCATCCGAATGGGGTTTTTTTATGAGGTCGTTGTTATAGCTGCAGGATTTCAGCTGATCGACACAAACATTTTTAAAGTTCAGCCATCAATTTTCAAATGGCTGAAAATCAAAGACATGGAGAACATCATAAATACAATTTTCAGACATGATTAAATATTCGTGATGCAAAACGCATTCAACTCAAAACTGGANATTCCAAGCAATTCCTCGCAAAAAGTTTCTCCCATAACCGTTTCCAGCCCGCCCCAAACTGCACAGTACTTGTCAAGCACTGCTGCGGCAGCAGGAAGTAGGTCAGGAAAAATTAGCAAAAAAAAAAAAAGGGGGGAAGTGGCAAAGAAAGGGACAGAGAGCCAGAGAGAGGTACAATTTATACATATATATTATACAGTATATACACAAGTACATGTATAAATACAGTACAAAAAAAAAAAAAGAAGGGACAGACTCTTTCCATCACGGCCCGCCGTTTTAATCTCGATCCGCACGCCAATATGCACACACGCATTTTCCAGTCAATATTTGCAGTCCCAGCTCGGGTTAGCGGCCCGGCATGACTCAACCTCACACGCAAAATCAACTCCTTCCACCTCTTCCTTTTTTATTTTTATTTTTGCGTGTGTGTGTGTTCCCTTTTTCATCAAGTGTCACGTGCTTCGTTACACATTTCACCACTAGAAAGAAGAGAGAGAGGGAGAGAAAATAAACGGGAAAAGGAGAACAAAATTGTCGATTGCCTCGGGACACAAAAGCCCTGGAACCTGGGACGAACCCTCCCATGCGTACATTGTTGTAACAGATTTTATTTATTTTTTATTTTTGTTACACATGAGAATGTCAAGAAGAAGACTTCTCCTCTGGTTTCTGCACATCTTCACCTGCTTTCTAGCCCTGCTTACACTTGAATACGTAAATACGTCGCAAAGGAATGAAAAAGTGAATAGAAAATAATTATATATCTGCAGAAAATAAATCAACAGAATCTTCGAGGACTTTGCTTGGATTTCCAAAAATAGCAATTTCATGACAGACTGCTAGCGTTCAAGCAAAAAAAAAATCAAGAGCTTCCTTCGAAATACAAAAGAAAAACTAATATTTTTTTTTCCTGTAAAAAAAACCGGGTCCAACTCTTCACGAGAACACAGCAGTACAGTATCTGCAGAAATTTTTTCAAGAAATGTCAAGAACACTGCGTCGTTCAAGTAAACTCATTACGTAGAATCTTTCATCGAAAGACGAAGGATGAAGAATTCTACGCATAAATATTCATGAAAAAATTGATAAGGTATGCAGAACAAAATATCAATTACCCGGGAATGCACTTCAAGAACCTTGAAAACACTCCAGGAATACTTCCCTTGATGCAGATATTTTTTTTAAAAACCGTGTCAAGAATCTCCAAGTTGTTAAAAAATAAAATATTGCGTACATCCGACTAAAATTATTCAAGGGAAGTACAGTACTGTAAATTCAACAATATTGATAAAGAATACTGTTCATAAAATAAGCGAACGAAAACACAAATTTTAAAATTACTTTCCAATGAAGCAAGGATTTCGCGCTGATCCAAGTAATAATATTTCGTGGTACGATATCTCATCTCCCAAACTTTCAGCATTCGATAGGATCCAATAAATTTAAAAAAAAATCACGACGATAAATGCGACTGAATTTCAATAAAATATATCGTCGATTCAAAATTTCAAAGAAAAAAAATAAACCCAAGCCCAAAATGAGACAAGGGGGGAAAATGGTGGTCGTAATTTTTTTCCCCCCATTCCTTAATGAGTATCTGGGGGTTTCCCTTTTTTATTGGTGCTCGTTGTCCCTTTCCGTTTGTGTGACTGCAGCTGCAAAACTGCTGTCAAGGCAGCTGCTGAAGGTAGCAGTCCGTCGCTCAATGCATTTTCATCACCACCTAATTCCAACATTACAAGGAAAGGTGAAGTGGGGACGAAAGTAGTTTAAACAGCGAGTTAAAAGGGGGCAAAATCCTAATATAAGTTGAAAATGCAGCTGAAAACTGCTCAAATTAATAGTAGGCTTACCCCAAAAAAATATGAGGTCGTTGTTATAGCTGCAGGATTTCAGCTGATCGACACAAACATTTTTAAAGTTCAGCCATCAAATTTCAAATGGCTGAAAATCAAAGACATGGAGAACATCATAAATACAATTTTCAGACATGATTAAATATTCGTGATGCAAAACGCATTCAACTCAAAACTGGAATCCAACCTGTCTAAAAGTGACAAAACGATAACAACCCAATTAATATAAAGTTTTCACTTTAATCGTGGAACGCACAACAAATTTTGAATTGAGACAACTCATACTCTCAAAAGTTTCCAAAATGGAACAAGAATAACGTCAGTTCATGAAGAATGCAAATATTCTTCGCAAGAATCCACAGGGAAAATCGAAAATCCAACTCGAATGTTTCGTGAATAAAATAAGCACAACACTCAATATGCCTCGTAAAACTACGCGGTCAATCTCGAAATCTAATTTAAATTTCCCTCCACATCACGTAATTTTGCGAGACATCTCGAAGAAAAAGGCAAAGGAAAAATGAGAGCAACAAAATTATTTCTTGCGAACCCATTTCTTCGTTACACGTTCAAAAGTCTTTCGAAGAAACAAAATTCCCTTGATTCGTACTCGCATTTTTTTTTTTCGAAAATGCAGTCAAAACACATTTTAAACAAGGTTTGCTCGTCAGTAAGAGGATTTTTCCTTTACCACACTATTTTTCTTTCTCTCGCCTGAAAAATGTCGTACAACGCTTTTAAGGCTATATTCGGGGAGTCAACAAATCATCCCTTTCCCCCTTTCAACACACACAGAAAAATATATCATACTTTCTCTACAAAAGAATGTACAATATTCACAAATTCACACGCCACGAATATCGAGATTTGATAAATCGATGCTCCGAAGTGACGCCGTTTGAATATATTTTGCCAAATTTCGAAAATTAATCAATGAATTATCCCATCAAGTCAAAAAATGTTAGGATTATTTTTCTCGAATATTCTACACAGAGAAAAAATACAGAAAATAACTAATTACTTGAAATTTAGCTGAATGTTTTTCGAATTTTTAGACAGTTGGCGTAATATTATTTTATTTTTTGGAGGTGACGGCATTCATTAAAAAAAATTGCATAAAAATTTGAACGTCACAAAGAGGTAAAATATTTGGAAAAGGGTTAAAGAAGGTGTTTCTACGTTTAGGTCTTTATGGATACAAGCAAGTACGTACGAGTCTTTTACACTTGTGGAGGTTACTTGGTGAACCAAAGTTTTTACATCTTGTCAAGTAAACAGGATTTCATATCCCAAACAAGACAATATTTCGAAAATTGTGAACAGTTTTTCGTTGGTGCTTGGCTATTCTAAAATGTTGACAAGATACAGTAGAACCTCGTTACAACAAAGGGTTTGGAACCTTAAAAAAGACCTGCTTCGTGAAAAAAAAAAATTCGTTCAAGCGAAATTAAAATAAAATTGTGGCTTTTGGACAGGGAGAAAAAACCACATTTGCATTGTAAGCATTAATTCGTTGTAACGAGATTCTACTGTACAACAAAACTTAAAATGCAATCACACACACACACACACACACTGGTAACGGGGGTTCATTCAAAGAAACGAAAAAAAACGCATTTCGTTTCCTTCCCTAGAATTATCACCGAAACGAAAACCAAAAGATTGGAATGATTGTCTTTTGGGTATTAATAATAATAATGCATCATTCATGAATGATCCCATTCACTCAAGTGCACTCGTTGGAAAAACAAAACCCAGGCAAACCACTAGTAAAATGGGTCAGGGGCGAAAAATGATTTTCGTTTCTGAAAATCATATCGGAAATCGAGTCGAAAATTCCACTAACGATTCAATCGCAATCGGTAGGAAAAAACAACAAGGAAGACACACACACACACAATAAACTGGGTTTCATGCACCAAAAAAAATTGTTTGAAAATAAAAATAAAAAAAGACATAAGCAAGTCAAACACTCACATCGACTCTCACCAGAACCGCCGGCCCAAACACGCCAGGAACGACAACAACGACTTCGTTTACCCGCGGGACAACAACGACGACCCGCCGGCTGTGTTGCCGCCGTCGGACCCCGCTGTAGTGCAAGTACCAGCGGAATGTGGCGGCATCTGGCCCGAGTGTCAAAGGCACCAGTCCGGCGCCGGGGAACGCGAGTCCGTAAGGCGCCATGCCGGCCAAATAAGGCGCCGAACCGGCCTAAAAATACACACAGACACAGGTCGAAAAAAAAAGGAAGTAGGACAGCCATCACAAAAGCTTGGAAATTTGCGTGAAAAATTTTTTTTCACGCCTTCAAAAAACATAAAGAAATGTCTTCCATTCCTCCATCGCAAAAAAATTACCAACGAAATTTTGCAGACAGGGATAAGGCCCGGTTTTGCTCAACAAAATCCGAGATTGAAAGGGCATACACTTGTATTTTTGAAATTAAACAACTGAGTAAAGATAATTCATGACAATCAAAACTGCTACTTCCAGCAGATCTACGGAGCATATTCTAAAATCACGCATTGTACAGTATTATTGAAAAACCACTTCTAGAACTTTGAAACTATTCTTTCGTCCCTTGAGATTCTGGACAATTTTCATGAATCATGAAAGAAAATCGCATTGCTTCAAAACTGAAAAAAGTATTTTAGGAATATTTGCCAACGAAAGTGATTTTAAATTTTACTTCGCAATAGTACAAGATTTTCTATGACTGTCACATCGATTGCCAAAATACTGTGCCTCGAAAACTTATACGAACGACACAATATCTAAAATATTTTCACCATGCCTGCAATTTTCATTGGCCACACATCTTGCGAAGTCATTTCAGTGTGCAACCCTGGACACATTTTTTTGAGTCACAATACGAAATCCCTGAAAAAATATTTATTTGTGTACCTATAACCAAACATTTCTGATACACGAGATAATCGCGGAGGGATTATTTTTAATCTGTACGGTATTTTAAACTCCTGACACGACCTTTTCCCAATATCGAAATCAGATAATCAAATGCAAATGCCGATGAGGAATTAAATCATATCATGCAAAAAGAGAAAATTACTGTAGTTATATTTATCACGGTTAGATCATCAATTATTGCAGATCATCAAGTACTCAAGAGTACAGAAGAGTACTTAATTCACCCGAAATAACGAACAAGGTTTATTCCTCTACAAAATTAACCCCAATTAAATAGTGGATGAAGAACTGGGGCTTCTTGGACGTCTGATACTCGAACAAAAAAATGAATGTACTCCTAAAAATCGATTACATTGCTTTTTAAATTAAATTGCAACGGTTGAATGTAACGAAATTTCCCAGTGGTCCCAAAAACAAAAACGTTGTCCAGGTCATTGCAGCATATCGGCATACATAAGTTTTCGAATATACCCAGAAATTAATTAAGATTTTAATTTTAAAAAGTGGATTATGGAGAATATTTCATTTG